>JXTC01000123.1:122823-170778 GCA_002914845.1 Trema orientale
TCTTAATTTTTTAAAATATTGAAAATATGCAATCCATATCAAAATATTGAAAATATGTCATCCATATTACTAAAAACTTAGTCACTTCATTATTCATATTATCAGAAACTTAGTCATCTTTTTAGTCACTATCTTAACTTTTTAAAATATTGAAAACATGCAATCTATATCAAAATATCGAAAATATGTCATTCATATTACTAGAAACTTAGTTACTTTATTATTCGTATTACTAGAAACTTGATCATTTTGTTAGTCACTATCTTAAATTTTTAAAATATTGAAAATATGTAACCCATTATTCGTATTATTAGAAACTTAGTCAAGCTAGACATGGCGTCTAGCTACTCGACATTGATATCTATTAGCTAGACAAAACTATCGAGTAAACATTGTGCATTATGGAAAATGGCTCGACAGTGAATTCTAGTATGCCAGACAAGGGTATTTAGAATGTCAAATAAGGATGTCTAGCATACTCGACACCCTTTTCTAGCTAGATCTGAGCGTCTTTTATAAGTCCCTAAAAAGAATATTTATATTTGTTTTTAATAGCTAGACATGTGTGTTTATTTGCTAGACAAAACTATCGAGTCAAAATTGTGCATTATGGAAAATAACTCGACAGTGGAGTTTACTATGCTAGACATATTTGTCTGGATGCTGGATTGAGATGTCTAGTATGGTCAAGAGTGTGTCTAGTGCCTAATTTGATTGTGTTGAGATACTACTCGACAGGGTTATCTAGCAAGGTCGATGTGTTGTCGAGTGACTAGATCGACATTGATTGTGACATTGCTCGACAATGGTATCAAGCATTGTCTAGAAAGTACTGCATGTCGAGCGCTCGACAGGGTATCTAGCAACTCGACACCCTTGTCTAGCCAGATCTGGGTTGAAAATCTGGGCGTCTTTTTCAACCCAGATCTTCGTAATCTGCAATTCCGATTGCAGTTTAGAGCTTTCTAAGCTCAAAAATTACCCACAAACTTTCGACTTTTCACTATAGTTTTAATTCTTACTCAAAAATACCTTTGAATCTACTAATCATACAAAATCTTAAAAAAAAAAGGATTTATGAACGTTTTTTTAACTTGATTCGAAGCTAAAATATTGCAAATGGAAGAAAGCTTGAAGAAGAAAGTACAATGAGGAAGTTGACCACGTTCTTCACTATTAATGGACGAAAAATGAACCAAATCATTATATGAGTTAATGTATGATGGGATGAAGAAGCAAAAAAAAATAGGCGAAGAAAATTACGCGAAGAAGATGATGAAGATGGTGAAAAAAAAAACAAATGAAATATGATATTATCTTAGTGGGCTCTAAGGGCATAGTTGTCTTTACAATAAAATTTTAAGTTAAGGGGTGTAAATTCTAAAAAACTATCAGCATGGGTTTATTTTCGTGAAATGAGTTTGTAAAAGGTTCATTCTTCTAATCACCCCGTAATTAAATAGATTAGATAGATATATCAACTTAGGTTAGTTAGATGTATTATCTTATTTGATGGTCGGGATAGGTAGTGAGGTTAGATTAGGTCAATCGACTAATGAGTGAAGAGGAATTAAACCGAAAATTACTTAATTTGACGAACTTAGAAGTAATTATGTACAATCAATTCCTACTACATTCGTGCATAGTTTTATTCATATTTTATTTACATTTTATTCTTTTTATCTTTGCTTTTATTGGTTTATTTTTATATTCATTTAGATTTTATGCCTAAATAAGGTTGAGTTGCGATAATTCCAGTACTTAGTGATAGTTTAACATCTAATCTCTGTGGATCGACCCTTCTTGCCACTCTACTAGTTAGTTTTAATTTTCATTAGGACATGCTAGATTAGTTAGTAGGAGGAAAATATTATAAATTATAAATTTGATTTTGCGCATTTATAACCAACGACTAAACGCTCCATTATCAGTGATAGTGAAATTGAAGGCATAAAAGAGAGTTTGAAAGAGTGTGTTGCTAACCTTCTTCTTTGTACTGTCACCTCCCAATGCTCTGAAAAAAAATACAAAATCAGCATAAAGTTTATCATTTAAGATCTTTTGCATTTAATTTTTCTGTCAAACTATTAAGTGTCAATTAAGAAGCCACTCAGCCTTCATTAAAGCTATCATGAGGTAGTCTAATATATATATATATATATATTGGGCACCAATCTAGTAGGTTTTTTTTTTTTTTTTACTGATCTATAGGTATTATTTTTAGTCGTTGGATCATTATCTAATTGCTATTATAATTTAAGTAGTTAGAAAAAAATTATATATTTTTTTAGCTGTTGGATCATTATCTAATGATTATCATAATTTGAGTAGTTGGAAAAAAATAAAATATTTTTTTAGTCGTTGGAACTTTGTTTAATACCTATCATAATTTGAATAGTTGGAAAAAAAAAATAAAAATAAATATATATTATTTTATATTTTTTTCTATCTAACTTTTACTATAAAAAGACGTGTGTGGTAAATTTTAATTGAACAAATTAATACCTATAGATAAGTTAAAAAGAAAGTACATATTGGATTATGGCCATATATATGTATATATTTATACGTATATGGGACTTTTTACAGAAGTCAAAACATGAAGTTCAAAAAATTGAAAGAGGAAAAATAGCATGGAGCACTACCATTTACAAAATAATGGCCATAATAGGGTGTAGCTCTATTAACTTATTTTAGTACGGTCCTTCTTAGATTACATTAAAAATTCAATAATAACAACAGAGTCAAGCTTGGGAAGATCTAAGAGAGCATGGCTGAAAGATTTGGAAATCGATCTAGTAGAGACAATGGTGGAAATTTTCAAATCTAGGTTTGAAATCTGAAATTTTCGGAGCTTGGCCTCGTCATGATTCGATTCTCGATCCTCCACCCCTGATTAATTAGATCATCGACAATTACGCCACTTCTTTGCTCCATCATTTCGGCACCGATCAAGCTCAGTGATTCCTGTGCCTACTTCATACTCTTCGCTGTTGTGTAGCTCTCTTTCCTCGGTTCGTCTTTGAATCAGGCTTCAACCTTCAACTCAAAACTTTCAATAGTAGCTTAAATGCCTAAAGCACAGAAGAAATATATATAGGGTGAGGTTTCAATGAAGATTTTTATTTTTGCTCTATGGGTGGGTATTCTAATTTGGACCATTGGATATTAATCTGATGGCTATAATAATATTAGTAATTTTATTAAAAACTTTAATGTAATTAATATATGTATAAATATAGAATATTATTTAAAATATAAAAGATAGGTAACCTGATGAGTTAGTCAGTTTTTATTATTATTATTATTATTATTATTATTATTATTATTATTTAAAGTCCTCAAAATAAATGTATATTTAATAATTAATCCGATTTAAAGTTTTTATAAATATAAATTAATTAACGTACAAAGTTTAGGCTAATTCATATACAAAGTTTTTTTAAACAAATTTTCTTTCAATATAGTTCTTTATGTATATTTTTTTTGGTCCATTTCGTTAAATTGACTATCAAGAAATACCCATTTAAAGTTTAAAAAGTAGGAAATTGATTAAAATGTGTACAAAGTTTAAGATTTTCACAAGTCATATATACTAAATGAAGAGCTAACTTCACGTGTAAAGTTTTTTATTTTTTTATTTTATAATAGATTTTCTTTTAATGTAGTTATTTTACGTATCATAGTTTTTTTTAATAGAAAAAAAAAAGAAAATAACGTATTACTAATATAAAAATTATGCCTACCTTAGAATTTACATTTTCTCTAGTGAAAAAGAAATTTAATGAAATATCGAATTTAAAATAATATATATAGTTTCAAATTAAAGGTAATTAAAAATAATTAAACATTTAACTAATTTGATGAAATATTGAATTTATAATAGTACGTACATATAGTTTCAAATTAATGGTAATTAAAAATAATTAAACTTTAAAGTTAAAATTTGAAAAAAAAAGAAATAAATATAAATTAGTAATTAATAAATTGAATCAAATGACTTGTTATTGTAGTTTATTTATAAATTGGTCAAACTTACCTGTCCATGGAGTAAAAATAAAAATACCCATTGAAAACTCATCCATATATATTATATACATATAAAAGGTTCTCTGCAATATCATATTCATCATTCTAATTGTGATACTGAGAATTGTTATTATCCATAAGATTGTGTTTATTTCTTGATTCTTATTATTTTCATAGGATGCATTTCTATCATTCATGGTGAAGTTTGTGTTGATTATAATTTACGAAAAATGTAATATAATCAAAGATGAGCAAAAGCATGAAAAACAATTTTTTTTTTCCAAATTATAGTTTTTTATAAAATCTTTTAAGATCTTTGTTATGGTCTAAATACATACAAAGAAGATTGCACCTCAACCAGTGAGTCTTTTCTAAGCACCACGCTTTAAACTAGAGAGATGTGTGGGCACCTGATATTGATTAACTCCAAGGGAGAATCCAAGAACTCTAATAGCCTTTAATAATAGCTTCGAGAATTTCTCTCATTTTTCTTTCAATTTTCTATGGCAACCATCAAACTAATGTTTTCCGACACATAAAGGAAGGGGAGGAGCTTTTTAAAGAGTTGGCCAAATTCTACTAATCTATGAAGCAGTGTGGTTGGGCCCAAAAGGCCCACCACTCCAATTCAGCATTTTCTGCTCTCTGTCTAACTCTCAAAAAAACTGTTTAGAAAATTATATTGTTAGAAATAATAATTATTTAATAAATCAAATGAATAATAATAAAAGTAATTAATTAGTTAATTAAATAAGATATTTATAAAAAATTATTTTGAAGTAACTTTAAGTGATCAATATTGATTAATAAATAAATATTCAAGACTTTTTAGAGTAAAATGTTTAGAAAATTTTATAATTAAGTACTTATATCCAAATTAAAATGATAAGAAAAAATGAACTAAAATAAAAGAAAAATGCAATGAACAAAAATAAATAAAATAATAGGAAAGTAATATGATTAAATATGAGAAAAATAATAAATGAACAGTTAAGTGAAATATTTATATAGTAATTTAATTAGATAAAAATAATAAAATAGTAAGGAATAAACATAATTCTTTTAATTAAAGTATTTAATTAATAACAAAATATCCAAAATACCCATACAATAACAAAATACCCAAAATACCCTTATAGTAACTAAAATACTGATGCAATTAATAAAATACCTAAAATACCCCTATAATTAATATAATATCTAAAGTACCTCTACAATAAATGAATTACTAAAAGTAGCCTATTTTCAAAATAATAGCAAAAAATACCCATTTAGTATATTCAAAAAAATACCTAAAATACCCATAGAATAACAAAATATCTTTATAGTAACTAAAATATTCGTACAATTAATAAAATATCCAAAATACTCTTACAACTAATTCATTACTAAAAGTAGCTTTTTTTCACAATAATACCAAAAAAAAACCCATTTAATTTACAAAATACTCTTATAGTAACTAAAATGTTCTTGTAATTAATAAAATATCCAAAATACTCCTACAACTAATTAATTACTAAAAGTAGCCTATTTTCACAATAATACCCAAAAACACCATATTCACAAAATACTGAAAATGCCCCTAGAATAACAAATTATCCAAAATACCCTTAAGGTAACTAAAATACTCTTAGAAGTGATAAAATATCCGAAATAACCCTACAATTAATTGAATACCTAAAATACCCCTACGACTAATTAATTACTAAAAGTAGCCTATTTTCCCAAAAATACCCAAAAATACCTATTTATTAAATTCACAAAATACTCAAAATGCCCCTACAATAATAAAATACCCAAAATACTCTTATAGTAACTAAAATACTCGTACAATTAATAAAATACCCAAAATACCCCTATGACTAATTAAGTACTAAAAGTAGCCTAGTTTTACAATTATACCCAAAAATACTCCTAGAATAACAAAATACCCAAAATACCCTTATAGTAACTAAATCACTCCTACAATTAATAAAATACCCGTAACTACAAATTTAAATCGTTCTGTAGCAAGCATTTTCTATTAGATTGAACTTAAGTATTGTTATAGGAAAATGCGTGCCACGAAACAACTTATGTTTTTTGTATTTTTGTGCTTCTTCTTAGCTGTCTATTTGAGAATAAGATAACTGTTGAAGATCATCCTGAGTAGCAGGAAATGGAATAACTGATCTTCGATTATTCCGAGAGTCAATTATTTCATTGCATGCTACTCTCGGTGGTCTCTAATACATGCATATGTTATTTTATTAACGTAAAAAAATTACCTTAGACCCATTCAGGAGTCAATGAGAGATTATACATCTCGATATCGATTCCTGAATTATTCTATTTGGACAGTTTGGGATCACACGTTATATGTTGTCCTTCATTTATAAATATTATTTTTTGGTCGAGTTCCGGTAGTATCTCTCTATATTCTTTGGGTGTGTACATATATGTAGCACACTTAGGGGAGCTGTAGGGAGATGCTGCCAAAATTTTGGTATGAACGACATGGTGTTTGAGTGAATGATGCACTATATAACAAAGTAAATCTGAAGAGGATAGGGCTTTACCATTTAGAAAATGAGTGATAAGGTGGATTTAGGACACATTTTGAAAGGTCATTCATAACTATTTTATCTGAACACTAAGTTATTGTGAAAAATAACAGTGAGGATGCTTGTGGACAAGAGGTGGATATATTTGAAAGATTATTGGTGTGATGTATATTAGAATAGCGCAACTGAATTTGTTAAAAAGGCAAAACAATATGTTAATAACAAAGGCAAAATGAAATGCCCTTTTTTGATATGTCGTAATGTGTTGCATCATATTGTTGAAATGTTAGAAGCACATTTAATAGACAATGGGTTTGATCCATCGTATACTAATTGCATCTTTTATGGAAAAGTTGTTGAGATTCGTCATCCTCATAATAATGTTCACATAGAAAATATTGATCCGGCTGATAAGATGGTGGGCATATTGCAAGATTTCATTGGGCTAGCAAATGCAGATGATGGTGAAAATGAAGATGATATAGGAGATGGTGTGGTAATGGGACCATCTGTATCTGGCCAACAATGATGAGTTATTCTCCGAAGTGGAAGTTGAGTTGTATTTGGGATGCACCAGTTACTCATCTTTGATCGTTTTGGTCAAATTTATGCATTTGAAAGTAATGCATAAGTAGACTAATAAGTCGTTTGACAGTTTATTGAAGTTATTGAAGGATGCATTTCCAACTGATAAAATATCGCGATTGCATTATGATGCAAAGAAGTGGATGTCTAAGTTAGGTTTGTGGTACGAGTCGATTCAAGTATGCCCATATGGCTATGTTATTTTAGAAGGAGAATGGTCACATAGAGAATTGTCCTGTTTGTGGGATGAGTCATTAGATGCATAAAAATACGAAAGGAAAGAAAATACCTCACAAAGTATTATAGTATTTTCCATTAACACCATGATTAAAGTGTCTATACAGGTCTGAACACACTGTAAAAGAAATAAAGTAGTATTTTAAGAGTCGTTCAAATGAGGAAGGGGTGTTGAGACATCCTGTTGACGGTGAAGCATGGAAAGATTTTGATTTGAAGATTCTCGATTTTTCTTCAGAACCACGAAATGTCTATTTGGGATTGACTACAAATGGGTTCAATCAATTTAGTAACATGAGTTTGTCTTATAATATGTGGCCAGTGGTTTTGACTACTTATGACCTCCCTCCTTGGCTGTGCATGAAAGATTCTTATTTCATGATGTCCCTTCTAATTCCTGGATCACAATCTCCTAGGAAGGACATTGATGTATTTCTAAGGTCATTGGTGGACGAGTTGAAGTATTTATGGCATGTTAGAGTTGAAATGAGAGATCCCACTGATAACAAAATGTTTAAGATCCGAGCTGCATTGATATAAACCATAAATAATTTTCCAGCTCGTAGTAGTTTATTTGGATGGAATGGGCAAGGATACAAAGCATGCCCCATATGTAATAAAGAAGCTCTATCAATGCGTTTAAGGATAAAGACTTATTATGTAGGGCATATACATTTCCTTATAAAATGTCATGTATTTCAAAAAAGTTTATTATTTGATGGGGAGATAGAGAGAAGAAATCTACTAAAGGTGTTTTCTATATTATGGAACAACTCAGTCATGTGCGACCTAAATTATCATATAAACATCTAAAATATGGTGGGGTAAAATTAAAAAAAGATAGAAAAGAACTCAGCTAGGGAAAGAAGAGTATATTTTTTTGACCTTGAGTATTAGGCATCACTAAAACTAAGGCATAATCTCGATATTATGCATATTGAGTAAAATGAGTGTGATAGTATGTTTGGTACAATATTGGATATTGAAGAAAAATCGAAAGACACAGTGAGCGCAAGGTGTAGCTTAGAAGATTTAGATATCATATCAGAGTTATATGTCATTGAAGAAAGGAATAAGTTGATTACACCTCACACAGAGTACACTCTCACTACTAATGATTAATGTAACTTTTGTCACTTTATCAACTTTGTCAACTTTCCTGATTGGTTTGCAAGTAATCTTCGCAACAATATAACTGATAGTGACACAAAAATTACAGGCTTGAAATCACATGATTGCCATGTTATTACGCAACGTCTGTTGGCACCGGAAATTCATCCTTTTGTAAATAAAGAGATTTCATCCACAATAATTGAGTTATACAACTTCTTTCAGCTAATTTGTGCAAGGACTCTAAATGTTAAAGACTTGGAGAAATCTGAAGATGACATAACTCTTATTCTTTGCAAGCTTGAGCGCATTTTCCTCCTGCTTTTTTTTGATATCATGGTGCACTTGATGAATCATTTTTAAAAAAAGGCATCACTGGGAGGGCATGTTCATTATAGATGAATTTATCCTTATGAGCGCTATATAAAGAAGTTGAAAAACTATGAAAGAAATCGAGCACGACCTGAAGGTTTAATTGCTGAAGGCTATGTTGTTGCTGAAGCCATGACTTTTTGCTCAATGTACTTATAAGGTTTAATTGCTGAAGGCTATGTTGTTGAAAAACTATGAAAGAAATCGAGCACGACCTGAAGGTTTAATTGCTGAAGGCTATGTTGTTGCTGAAGCCATAACTTTTTGCTCAATGTACTTATAAGGATTTTAGAGTAAGTTCAACCGGCTAGAAAGGAATAAGGACCTCATTCAGAATGGTCCAAAGTCGAGTTTTCCAGTTTTCCAATCATGTTTTTATCCAATTGGTAAAAATAAATATTGTCCATCTTGATGATCACTTACATAAGAAGGCTCAATGGTATATACTGAATAACTATCCTGAAATCCAGATTTATTTAGAATAAATGTTGTCAGTTTATATTTGAATTTGCTAATAAAATTTGTTCACTAATTGAGATCAATTTATTAATCTCGATGTTATACTCTTTATCAGTGAACATATGAAAGAGCTTCAACAAAAAGGTGGTAATAACTTGGATGAGATCCAAAAATTATAATTTTCATTTTGGTTTTATACAAAGGTATAATTTTGTCCATTTTAATAGAATTACTTAAATTGTTGTCATTGTAGTTAATTATATGTTGTATGTTAATTATCATATCTACCATCTATGAAAAAATGACAGTCTTAAAGCAACGAATGAGGTATATGCTTTGCCATCGAAACCAATTTTCAATATTTTGTCCTACTCCATGTGTGTTATAAATGGTATCTGGTTTGTAGCACATAATCGAGACTCTAGCCTTAAAACTCATAATAATAGAGTTTGTATTCTGGGATTTGATGACAATGCATTTTATGGGCATCTTGAAGAAGCATAAGAGTTCACTTTCTTGAACTAATTATTTATCTTCTTGTTCAAGTGTAAATGGTTCGATACTGACCCTCGGAAGAAGAAGATATGAATGGATAAAAATATTACTAATATTATAATGAATTTCGAGTGGTACAAAGATGAATCTTACATTCTTGCTTTTCAAGCAAAATAATTTTTATATATAGACGATTTGTTGCCCAGCTCTAACTAAAAAGTCGTTGGAAACTTGACTTAACATAGTGGCTGGAATATTCTGGACAATGATGAAACTGATATTGAGCTGAATGTGCTGCAGGATCTGAATTCTAATTTTATTCTAACGGTTGACCTTGGACATATAGAGCTCATTTCTATTCCTTAAGAAAACCACATGTCTCATGTTTACTTTTCAAACAATGTCAATATTAACGCTGAACAGGGGAAGGATGATTTCATAGATGACATTGAACTTGAACATAGTATAATATTAGCTTATGAAGAAGAAAAGTTTAAGGAAGATGACAATGAAAGTGATAATGATATAGATGAAATCAAGTCTAGTAATGAGTTTGATAGTGAATATGATTGTTGTTTATTTTTATTCTTACTCAAGTAAATTTAATTTCAATATTCCTCTAGACTTTTAATTATATTATATTTGCCACTATTGTACATACACATAGTCATGGCTGCTATTGAGCCTAGTTATCACGGTGGTGATGGAGGTATCACCCTCCGGGTGTCTACCAGAGTCATTCAGCAGTGCGAGTCAGGTATTGTTCGTTACATATTAAATTTTTTTTACTTTTTAATTACTTTGGATATGTGGACCCTGCTTGCTAATATGATTATTTATTTTGCAGAACCTATTACGAGGAATATGAGATCGAAGAATAGGTCATTAAATCTACGTCAGCAATTTAAGAAAAATGGAGGGGGAGGGGAACCCCCTTCCTATCAGAGTAGACAAGGTGGGAGGCACCTAGCACCCAGTCGACAATTTTCAAAAATACTTACCCCATTTGATTGGAGTGCTTATCGGACAGAATGTGAATCTTTAGTACAAAAATTGAAAGTCGGTTTCAGCTGTGCAGAAAGGGAACATCATTCATGCTGTTGAGGTAATAAATAGGTCAAATTTATTAAATGTTATGAATTTTGTATTTACTTTTAACATATTGATAATTTTGCAATTGTAGGAAATTTTTTGAATACAAAGATATTGACGAAGACAAAGACGATTTAGCCAATGTTAGGGATAACATCCTTAGGACTGCGGCAAATATATACAGCAATTGAAAGACCGAGCTCAATGAGTATTTCAGGATCGTTTGGGGCGACAAAAATACTCTTGACTTGGACATGGCACGTTCCAAAGTGCCTAAGGAGATGGATACTGCAACGTGGGGGCGTTGTTGTTACCTTTTTGGCTCTCCCAAGTTTAGGATTAATATGTAGTTATGAATTATTTATTTCTTATTAAGTAATAAAATATTTTATTATAATTAATTTTTCTCCTACGGGCAATGTCTGAAAGAATTGCTATGAATAGGGTGCGTTAGTTAGTAGTAAGTAAACAAGGAGCCGCTTCCATTGCTCACAAACGATATAAGAAAGTAATAAAATTATGATTTTTCTTATATTACTTTTATTTTTTAAATAATAAATTTTAATAAAAAATTATGTCACATTAAATATTTTTACAGTGCAATCCTACTACTGGCGAGCTTCAACCAATTACGGAGAGTTTCAAGGACCGTTACTTCATTGAGCGGACTAGATGGCCAAATGCACAGTTTGAGGTCAATTACGTATGTCATTAATTAATTTTTTTTAAATTCACTTTTTCATATACTAATTTTAATCTTTATGCAGAATAAGATGACTGAGATTCAAAACACTCAATCTCAAGTATCTTCCCAATCTAGTTCATGCTCATCTGCTTCTATCAGTGATGCTCGTATTATGGATGAGGTTCTTGGTACATGCCGCGAATTTAGTAAAGGTATCAGACATAAGTTGAGTAAATCTACTTCTAGTACTAGATCGGCCCCACCAGAGTTTCCAGCGTCGGATGCTGAGGATGTCCAACGATACATGCAAGAGAGCCAACCGTACTTGACGATAGCCCCATAGCGAGAGGTGGCTACTTAGAGATGATCGCTCAACAACAACGATCAACAGAGGCTCTGGCAGTGCAGATAGCATATATGCAGAGGATTTCATCATCTCTAGTACTAGATGTCAACATGCCTAGCCCTAGTCCTCTCCATCCAGGGTCCACTTCGACATCGTTTGGCATGATGCCCCTGCCCTCACCACTGCTACCTCGTTTCGCCCCTCCTCCACCACATCAACCGACTTGTTAAGAAGATGAGAATGAAGAAACTGAGGATGAGGACTTAGGATTATAGACTTGTTTGTAGCTTTAGACAACTATGTATATTTTTAGTTTTGGACAACTCTATATATTTTTAGTTTTGGATAACTCTATTTAATATTAATGTCATTTAAAATATTTCTTTATTTATTTTTTATTAATTATTAATTTATTTGGTTTATGTTATTATAATTTTTATTTATTTAAATTTGAATTATTTTTTATTGTTAAAAAAATAAATATTTTAAAATATTACTTATTAAAAAAACAAAATTCTATATAAAGCATCGATAGTTGTCACCGCTATTGGTCATTAATTTAATTAATTATTTAATAAAAATAAAAATTCCCTCTCGTCGTCGCTATAAATTAATATATATTAACGACAATTTCGAAATTGTCACCGCTATTGGTCTACCAGATGGCATTTTTGTCATCTTTTTAGCGGGAAGAACTGTTGTCACTATAAATAGTCTAATACGAGGACCACATTTGTCGCCACTTTAGATGTCTATACCAACAAACTTTTAACAGTGACTCTAAAGTATTGACATTTGTCGCCGTTCTATTCCTATTTTCTTATAGTGGTAAACACAAAGAGTGAGAGTAAAAAGTGACTTTATGCTGCTTGTTAGGGAAAGAATTCTTTTGGGTGTATTCGGGATTGGGTAGAAAAGAAGAAACTATATGATTGTAAAAAAATTTCATATAATGGAAGTATTTTCTGAGAGTCGTGGTTTTTTATCCAATTTGGAGTTTTTCCACAATAAAATTTTGTGTTGTGCTTATTGATCTTATTTTTGTTTAATTTCTCTGTTTTTCTTGATAGGCATCCTGCGCATAAGAAATCTGGATGGTCAGATTCCTAACATCATAATTGTTGAGTACGCTGTGGATACATATAAATGCTCAGGATACATATAAATACTCAATGTACGTAGCATAATGCTTTTGATTTCATTGAAGGGAAAAATTCTAGTTAGGATTTTGATGAACAAGACAATATTACTTTGTTAAATTCCATCAACTATAAAGACAAAAATGATATCTTGATTTACTATTAAACTCCATGAACTATCTACAAATTCACTTGGAAAGAACAAAAAGGAAAAAACAACAACAGCTTTTTGGGTCGGTTTAACCCACATGGTAAAGCTAACATATGCACAATTTCTTCTTCTTCGAAACTTGACATGAAGAATTGCATAAATGTACTTAAAAATAATATACTAATTTTTTTATTATTATTTTCTTAAAAAAGAGTTATGAAAATGATGAAAACATTACGTCCTCATAATAATTAGTCATGAAATATGAAGTCAGATCATTCTTTAGAAAAAAGATAGTTTGTTAAGCACGTAGTGTTAGGATAGGTCCAGACTCCATAGATACATATTGTTTAATATTTTTCTCTCTTCTCTTTTTATTATAAAAAAACGTGCGTGACCAATTTTAATTGGTCAAAATAATACCTATAAATAGGTTATAAAAAAAATCCTGGTGAATTAGTGCCCATATATATATATTGTTTTACTAAATAAATTGTTACCACATGTGACATTACAAATAACACTATCTATTCTCACAAAAGAAACTCATGCGATTATTTTATCAAGTGCTTCCATTGCTACATTTTCTTTATGCTTTCACAATCAGTTTTAGCTTTCTGAAGATACTAATTTTTATACTTGTAAAGATATAATTGCCCTAGAAGATTCAGATGGTGGCGATCTTGGAAGGGATGACAAGAAAGGCTTGGGTGGTACTTGCAAAGAATAAAGGCTACCTTCCAACATTTCTATGACTCTACTCATTGCCGGCCGATCTGAAGGATCAGTCTGTATGCACCACAAGCTCATGATTATCATCTTCCTCACTTTTACACAGTCATCTTCATTCATAATTCTCTTCAATCCAAGTTCTTCTACCTCAAGGCGCTTGTAAATCCATTGTGGAAAATATATTTCACTAGTATTATCAGCTCTAACATTGATATTTTTTCTTCCTCCCACCATTTCTAAAACCATCATCCCATAACTATAAACGTCAGACTTGTGCGAGACCCCTCCAAAGTTTCTACTAAAAACTTCAGGAGCAATATATCCAACAGTTCCTCTTGGACACAACATTGAGATAAGACTATCCTTTCTAGTACAAATTTTGGCAAGGCCAAAATCGGAGATTTTAGGCACAAAATCTGCATCAAGAAGAATATTATGAGGCTTGATGTCAAAATGTAATATCCGTGTGTTGCAACCTCGATGCAAGTATTCTAGTCCCCTTGCAATGCCAAGTGAGATTTGATAGTGTGTTTCCCAATCCAACTGATTTGCAGTTGCATTTTCATCAAATACAAACTTCTCAAGGGATCCATTAGGCATGAACTCATAAATGAGAGCTTTTTTAGCACCCTCGAAACAAAAACCCAACAAAGTGACAATGTTGACATGGGAAGTTCTGCTGATGGTTGCTACTTCATTGATAAAATCTTCTCCGTTGGCTTTTGATAACACCTTCACTGCAACAAGACAGCCATCGTGCAACTTTCCTCTGTAAACACTACCAAAGCCTCCTTGGCCTAATTTTTCCTTGAAGAAGTTGGTCATTTTTTTAACCTCCAAATAACTATATCTTCTAACTTGAACGGGACCATAGTTCCTCAGAAAGGCCTCGATACTTCGATGAGCAGAATTACGATTCTTCCGAAAGAATGTTAAACCATTGGATGAGAACTTTCTCAAGAAGCAGAATAGCATAATCATGAGTACCCCAATTCCAGCAAAAGCTGCAGCTGCAATATAAAAGAAAGAAAATGACGAACTCACACTTCAAAATATTCCCCAAAAATTGAACAAGATATTACTTAAGCGGTTTCCACATCTCTTTTTATTTTTTAAACTTGGATGGATGTTATCGGCCTCATTTGCTTAAGTATACACATTAAGGGCGTGATATTTCTTTACACTCACCTGATTATGTACGATTCAGTAATTCAGTATTTGGTTTGAAATGGATTACCCATTGGACTGCATAGAACAGCGAAGCTAGCTAGGCTCAAATTACAAAAAGAAGGGATTTGATGATAATTTTACCTATTGCTAATTGAACCTTGAACTTCCTTCCTTTTCCTGCAAAATAACCATTGCATAATAGCAAATATTTTTATTAGATACAATTTAAATTTCATCAGAAAGATATAAGATACATACCAAAGAAAAAAGAGGCGTCTTTAGAACTAAGCATCCAAGAAATCGCTGAAATTTGAGTGGTCTATGGACTATATAGTGAATTCTAATACAATTTTACCAGACGTCCTTTGTTCTACCTCAAAGACACCACTTTGGTTGTCAATCACAAACTAATAGAAGGAAGGATAACTTTCGACAGAAAGTATTGGCATCCAACCACCTTGCATAAGAACAATTGAATTTCGTTTTGAAAGAAATTAAAAAAAAAATACAATTATTTACTCTAACTTTTCACGTATCTTGTGTACATCTCTCGAGGCTGCAATTTATATTCTAGTTCCGAAATCCATACGAGGAACACTAACAAAAGATATCTATCTGCAAATGAGTAAGGAACAGAACATGAACGAAAGAAAAAGATAGCCGTTCATGTAAATGCAGAAGCTTACAATGTATTCTCCAGAAAAAGAAATACATCAAGATGTGCATTTGAACATTTTCGTACACTATATACATAGTACGAGTGCTAATTTGGAGGGGAAGAATTTACAAAGGATATTAGACGATAACAATATACGATTTTGTGCTTTTAACAAAAAGAATTGACTGCTGCTGCTTTTAGTCCGGCATTGGCCTGCGTCTAAGTGGCAATGTCTGGCTTACATCCACAGCAAGAGTGAATTGAGTCGAAGGAAAAATTGTTTTGTTGAGAGTCCGCTTACCGAAGCTCGATGATTGAACATTGCTCTGGAAAACTCAGCGAACTAATATATTTTCTTTTGGGAGGAACCGAACTAAAATTTAAAAGAGTGGAGTAGATTTCGGGACCTCCACATCTATTATGATTGATATCTTACGGGCATGGGCATTTAATGTGAAGACTATTGCTGCAATTGCAGAGGGTAGGCGAATTCAGCATGGAAACATTAGATATCGCAAAAGAGCCAGGAAGAGCAAAACTGTCCATATATTCACAAAGATTCGAGTGTGCCATGAGCTCTAGGTCATTGATGAAAATAGAATCCGCCGAAGTAATGTAGTCAATTTCATACCAGTATCCTCCTCCTTTCAATTGGATATTCTCAACTTTCTCCCCCAAATCAACTGAGAACAACATACACTCAGGGTGTGTCTCAGAGGTGGATTTACATAGTACAAGTTTTGATAATTTGAGTTTTGCTCCCACTAAATAAAGATAAAATTTATGTCCTACTTTATACAGTCCATTTTCTAATAAAAATATCTTTTAAGCCCAAATATAATGTGTGCAAAAAAATATAAATAAATTAAAAAAGTCTAATTTTGCAAAGATGATAAATAGAAATAAACAACATTATAATTATTTTATATCAACTTTTATTTTTTGTTCTCACCCATCGTTTTAGAAGAGTTTTTATGAAAATTTTAAAATTTAATGTAATTTTTCATACATCTTTTACATGCTTTCAATTCCAGATTTGATTATTAATAAAACTTTCTTTTATGCTTATTAGTTTTGAAAAATTAATCCTTTATTTTCTAATATATCTATATTATTTTTCAATAAATTTTTTTAATATATAGTTGGTCTCTATAACGACGAAATGATTTGTTTTTTCCTCCTTTGTCACATATCAAAGTTCACAAATTTATTTATCCTTAAGTTTTAACCATATAACTTAAATCTGATTATATTAGACTTTTATATCTTAAAGCATTGGCAGAAGTTTATACCTCAATAATAAATGTTTTATCAAGTGTGTGAAGGATATGAAATCAATTAAGGTTTTATGATCTATTGTGTCAAATATTCATTTACGTATTTTTATAAGATACTTTTGTAAGAGAAGAAATTATTTCTCGTATTATAATTTGAGTTGAAAAATTTTATCTTGATTATTCATATGAAAAAAAAAAAAATCTCCTGATTAAGTTATACCTTACCGAGATTAGTTTTACCGAGATTAGTTTTTAGTTTTGCACCTGGTGTATCTTATTGTTAAAGGGAAAAGAAAGCACCCCTAAGTTTTCCACAATGGAATCTTGTTTCTATATGTGAGCTAAGAAGCACAGGGAAGATAAATGACATAACGAGTAAGGAAACAAATGCCTTTTTCCTTTTCTCGTCCCTGTCCTAGTCTTAGTACACGTATAGACTAGGTGCTGACTCCAAGAATATGTTTACTAATCCGTAATGAAAGAAAGGGAACAGGAATGAGTTTAAAGAGAGATGGGAAGGAATCAAAAATTAAATTATACTTCAAAAATTTAACTGATTAGGTAAGTAATTTACAAAAATAGTGCTCCAAATAGATAAGTAATCACATAAATGGAAGAGAAAGTGAATCACTTTCTTAATTTTTATTCCCTTTTCGGTCTATTGCCGATTAGTAAAAATTCATGAATAAAAATTCCATTAGTTAAAATAATAAAACAATGAAGAGACAATTAAAATTAGCATCTAGCAAAAATCAAGACGTCTGATCACAATAATATAAAATATCTCTAGCAAACAATTATTTCCCATTATAATTCCACCAGGAACATTAACAAGTAAAACCACATGCACATTAAGGCCACATTTGGAATATAGGATAATGATGAGATTAGATTGAATTAAATTAATCTCATATTTGGTGCATGCATAAGAGAAAGATAAGATTGAATTAAAATAATCTACTCCAAAAATATAATCTTAAAAGGGGATAATCTTATCCTCTCAAAAATTTGGGATTGGGAGAGTTTAAGAATATGATTAAAAATAATAGAATGTCTTTGAAGTAGTAATTAATGGTACTTTTCAAAATTAAACTTTAAAAGTGGTATTTTCGAAATTAACTTTTAAAAGTGGTAAATCCAAAAAATAGTATTTTTCGAAATAGTTTTTTAGAAGTGGTAGTTTTGCAAATAATTTTATAAAAATGATATTTTTTCAAGAATAAAGTTTTGAAAGTGGTACTTTTCAAAGAAGTATTTTTGTACATACATTTTAAAAAATGATATTTCTATAAAATTGAGTTTTAAAAATGGTATTTTTCTAAATTAATTGTTAAAAATGGTATTTTTCTAAATAATCATACCTCAAAATTATTATTTATTTAGTTAAAACTATGAAACACACACGATAATCTTGTCCTAAAAGAAGTAGCACACCAAATATGAGATAGAATTGGACTATAATCTTATCTTATCTTATCCTATCCAATTTAATCCAATCCAATCCGTTCCTTAAAATAGTCCAAGTATAGCAAACAAAGCCTAGGAAATAATAATAAAGCTAGTTATGTCCAAACAAGAAATAAGACACATGTGAACTACAGATAAAGAATAGTAAAGGTCGTTTGTCTTGCATACCAAAGGAAGCTTAAGGAAATAATAATAAAGCTATGTCCAAATAAGAAATAAGACACGTGTGATCTACAAATAAAGAATAGCAGGGGTCATTCATTTTACTAAATTGTATACTCCCAGAAGGAAAGACGCCTGTTGATATGCAGGCGTGTTCGTGCCCTCTGATATATATGTATGTATATATATATATATTTACCTTTTCGTGCATTCGAACAATACAACAGATTTTTGCTGTTACTCCGGCATTCCCCTTCATCTCGTTGACAGTGATTACAATAAGGTGGCACTAACACTTCAAAAATGACACGAGTAGTTAAAAGTGGAATATTATTTTTTTGGGGATAGAGATAGTCTTCTGGGAGTGGAAGCTTGATGATTGAACACTGTTTTTCGGATGGAAAACCACCATTTTGAAGATGGTAGTAGATATCAAAACCTTCGCAGACTGTTTTGTTAAAATCCCTCGGTGGAGTAATGCCACCAGTACTGTGGCTGCAATTGTAGAGGGTTAAATGGTTCCCCGTAAAGTAAAAGGACAAGGACGGAGAAGAGCTCGGAAGAGAGAAACTTTTGATCGATTCACAATTGTGGGGATTTAGATTAGAGCGTGGCAATGTTTCGTTGATGACAATAGAATGTACCTGAGAGATGTTCTCAATTCGATACCAGTGTCCTCCTTCTTTAAGTTGGATAGTGTGAATATCTTCTGAACAATCATCAACTCTCAACATGCTACACTCAGGCTGAGTCTTATTGTTAAAAGGGAAGGGAATCGGACCACAAAGGAGAGGTGGACAAGGCGGATTCTGATTCACTTCTTCGGCAGAGCTTAGAAGCACAAGATGAGTGAGAGAAAAGAAAACGAACAGACGAATAAGAGCCATGCTGAACTTCCCAACTGAAGGACCAGAATGTAGATGATACATAATAAATGACAATCTAATTTAATTTCTAATGCAAAAACGGGAGGTTTGTAGTACTAACTTTTGGCTCTAAGCCATGATATATTATCAAGAACAAGTTTATCTGCATGACTTTGACCCGTTAGTTGACTTGTTAAATTGGATGAGAAAGAGTGACAAGACAATAAGTTGAAAAGAGAGGCAAAACGGGTAACTCACGACGAAGCTTCCCATAGTACGCTGGATTCAAGACTCCTGTTGAGTATTCGGCTTGGCTGAGGACTTTAACCAGCAGTAGACCTATCAAAGTCTTTTTGGAAAGTTGGAACTGAATAATACAAATGAGCCATCTTTTTCCTACATGTAAGTAAGATCTAACATTAATGGATTCTTTGACGGCCTTTTTCCTTGTCTTTTCCCCTGTCCTGGTCTTCTTCTACGCGTATTGACTCCAAAAGTAATGCTTGGAAACAGAGTGTTGTGATATAGGATAGTAAGTGGAGAAATCCATTTACTTTGGATTTTGGATTGGTTTATTTACTTGGGACTAGGATTGAATGGAATTGGATTCTATTAATACAATGAATTATTTAGTGAATGATGAGACTAAAAATGGACTAAATAAATAAATAAATAAAAGAAATACATATTGCGTCACTTTGTTTGGAGATGTGTGATTAAAAAAATATATAAATTGTATGGCCAATTTTTATTGAAAGAAAATTAAATTAGAAAAAAAATATTATATGTGGGGTCCATATTTATTATAAATGAAAATAAAGATAAAGTTAACAGCGAGTCAGTTGTCCCTCTAGGTTGGCAGGTGTATGCAAGATAGTTGCCCCTCTAAGTTTCGTAGGTGACATATGGGTGTCCCCTCCAAGTATGGGTTTAGGTGTTAGGTAAGTTGTGTGGTAGACATAGTGCCAACATCTTGGGTTTTCATGATGAGAGGATATAGCTCATGGGTATGAGATGATTTGTGTCATGTAATTGTGAATTGATGGATTTTGATTATTATGTTTCATATATATATATATATATATATATATATATATATATATATATATATATACGGATTACCGGTTTTGGAACTGTAATGTATATATATATGGTTTGTAAATATTTTTTGGATCAAACTAATCATGCAAGAAACTCTCTATCACAAATAAAAAGATTTTCAAATGAGGTAACAGTTTTCCTATTGAGCTCTCGAGCTCACTCTCTTATTTTTCTCCCCTTTCAGGTGCTTGTCTAATCGAGATAGTTGTCATAATGCCTAGGCAAGCCTCTTGGCTTATGCTTGCAGTCCTACTCCTCTTCCTTGGTTGGTTCCTATATCTTGCACTATTCCTTCTTCATATCTAATTATTTAGCCAAATTTGTTGTATCTACTAAGTGAATGTATGAGGGTATTTTTACTACTATTTAAGGACTTAGTGTATAAAGGGACACTATGGTTCCTTAGGGGTATACTTTCAAAACTTTAAAGTACTTGGAGATTTGATTGATTTCTTGAAAACTATTTTCAATATACAAACTCAGAAATTTACGAAATTCATTATACCAAAAATTAACATTTTGTCAAGCCAAGTTTTTATCCAAATTGACTAGATTTTTCTTAACTTTAATAGATGCATTCCTTGGATAAACGAAGTTAATGAGATATTTCCCTTAATATCAAAATGCAAATGTTTTGAGGACTAAAATGTAAAAATTCAAGTACTTGCTTTATTCTAAATTTTGAAAATTTTTTAATTATTTATATTTTCACTTAAAATTACTAAAAGTCACAGCTTCAGCTTTTCAGTCATGACAATGTCTATTTCTTTTAATGTTTCAGTTGATATGTTTTATTTCTATTTTTGTCATTAAGTAAGTTGGATATTTAGCTATAAACTTTTGAACTTGGTCATATACTAAGTTTTTAACCAAAAAATGGTGAAATAACTAGTCAGCCTAAAATTCGACTATTTTTCCCAAAATCCCTTCTGAAAAAACTCTTCCAAAAAAGCTATCTTGTAAAGAGTCCTTTTAGTGTGCTTACTGATTTTGAATTAATTAATGGGTTAATTACATTAATAGTCTCTGAATTATACTTGTTATACCATTTTGTCTTCTGAATTATCAACTAACATGGCAAATTACCCTAAATTATACAATTATTACTGCAATGACTATTTTGTCACAAACTGTTAAATTTTTAACAGATTGAGTAATTTACAAGGCACATAATTAATTTGGTGACTATAGCTTATAGCAAGACTTCAGATTTTTCATTTTATATACTAGACTACCAAAAATTATGTTATTATTGGAGTAATGACTTTTTTATCCTAACTGTTAAATTTTTAACAAAAATGAGTCATGTTGAAAGCACGTAGTTTGGTAACTATAACTGAGAACGAAATTCAGATGCCTAGAACCAAATAATGTTCGATCATACAACCAAATAATGTTAGATCATACGATTTTTACATGATTATTTCTTGTTAGAAAAACTAATAATTTCTGACAAAAGGATCATTTTGTAATAATCGATGATAGTCTACTTTAAAAATTTAAAAGTAAAGTGATATAACAATTATAATTTAGGAGCCATTATTATAATTTAACCTTAATTAAATCTACGACCAAATGACCAAGTGGTAGACGCTTGATCTTTACGTCAAGTGAGTTTAAACTTACAGTCAATAAAGTTCTAGCAAATGGTCGAAGTATATGTCATTTTAACTTGTTAAACATATGTAAGCAAATTATTCTTTATGTGCCGGATCACTGTCACTCGAAATCTCACATTCTTTTCCTATACTCTCCTGTCCATTACAATAAACGAAAAAGACGTAGTCCAAAACGTGCTAGAGCAGCTACTGAAATTTCTCCTTGTATGTATGTATAGTCCAACAGTCGAACGTGTCAAAAGGGTCCAGTGAACTATGAAAGATAATTTCAAGTAGAAAAATCTGCAAAGCTACACCTACTTGGTAAAGCCAACACTAGAAATTTCAAACAAACTGCTCCCTTCGTCTATGTCTTCTTCCTCCAAATCTCCATCTTCTAATCAAAATCTCCATTTCTAGCTCTTCATACTTCCATACTTCTGTGTACCATTTTCTTGTTCCATAAACTCTTTCCAATGAACCCTTTGCTCCATTCATCTTCCTTTCTCTTCTTGACCATAGTAATAGCTTCAGTTGGAATATCATCTTCTTTCAGAGTTCTCAAAGATGAGGCAAAATTCGAAGCTTGTAGTCGCTTGTTTGAGTGTGGAAATAGAACTCTAGGATACCCTTTTTGGGGAGGTGACAGAATCCAAGACTGTGGCCTCCCAGAGTTGAAGCTGGAGTGCCAAAATAATACTTACCCTCAAGTAGGAATTGACTCTAGAAATTTTTACATTTTGGATATCAGAGAAATGGACCAAATTCTTACAGTTGTTGGGGCAGATATGGTGGGTGATGGTTGTCCTGAGAGAATTGTTAACACAACAATTGATGACAGTCCTTTCGAATGTGCTTCCAATAATGCCAAGCTGACTTATGTATATAATTGCTCAAATGGGATTCCAAGTTCAGTACCTTCTAAGTTGAGATGTGCAAGGAAGATTGAACCTGTTTATGATGGTTACTATACATTAAGACCTTGGGTTCGTGAAAATCATTCGTGTAGTAGTGGGATTAGTATTCCACTTCTGGGAAAGTATTATACAGATTTGACGTCTGGTTTCTTGACAGCAACAAACGCTTTGAAGAAAGGTTTTGATCTAAAGTACAAGCGTGATTACGGTCAAAGAGCTTGTTGGGGGTGCCTTGAATCTTCTGGGCAATGTGGCTTCGACAGAACTTCACAGGAATTCGTATGTTTCTCACACCAAGGTATGACTTTATGAGCTTTTTTTGATGCATATTGCATATGTACTTTATTTTATTCTTATTCAGTTCCGTGCCTCAGCACATGTTTCAATTCAGTTGGTAGATATTATATTAATGAAAGGAAAACTCTGTGAATTCAAGTAGTACATTACTGAAATCTTGAAAAGGTACGATTGGCACACATTTTGTTGCTAATTAAGCCCTTTCCTTGTGCTTGAATGCTTTGATAGTATCGAGTCAACTGTCATCTTCCTAAGAAGCTTTACGATTAATTGAGGACATTCCTATATGTATTGCCAAAATTTGGGAGTTTCTTGGAGCGATTGCATTTCCACCTTTCTTCCCCTGGTCGCTATGCAAGTTCACCAGTTACTGCAAATCTTCCTCATTCAAAACGTTTGATTTACTTCATTGGAACATAAGTTAGTGTTGGAGATCACATATATATTTTATTTAATGTAGATTATCTTGTATTTTATAATTAGTATAGATTATGAGCTGTAGATTTAGTCCTGTCAAAATCATGAGTTACTGTACCTAAATAGGATCAGATTAGATTTTATTTTGCCTTAATGAGGATAGGATTTGTTTCTTTTTTTTAGCTGCTGATGTCACGCCCTACTCCTGAAAACGTCGCCGCATACAAAGCCTATAGGTATACAATGCATCTATCTATAATCCTCGATAATAAAAGCTAATTAAACTCCAATTAGTAACCATAAATTATATAAAATTCAATAATACTTATTGATCTCCAACATTCGAAATCAACTATACAAGATACAAATTATAATCTAATAATTCATAATAATCAACTTTTTGAATTCTCAAATTTACTCAACAGAGATAAACGATTTTCTCTCTTCCAATCAAGAACTTGAATGTATTCCAATCACTACTAAACAAGTTATCCTTCTGTCAACTTCGTAACTAACGAACCTTAAAACTTGGGAGGCAAAATAAAAGGGTGAGTTCGACAGCTCAGTAAGTAACAAGTAACCTGATCTAACTGGATCAAGCATATTTCCTTTGAAAAGGTTCAATAATATATTTTAAAACAAAAACAATTTCAGAAAGTAAATATTTTTAAGATAATCAAATAAGATTGTTTGAAAAGTTACTTTAACATTAAACAGGAAGTAGATTTTCAAAATCTATCGTTTCATTCTAATTAAATAATTACTAATACTTTCAAATCACTTCCTAATAGTTTTTGGCGACTATGACCACACTTAATCCTTGTGACTAGGTCCACATTTATTACACTTAACCCCCTGTAGCTAGGTCCACATTTACTAGATTTGACTCATGTAGCTAGGTCCATATTTACTATATTTAACCCTGTAGCTAAGTTAACATTCAGTCCGTACCGTCCACATATAACCCCTGTGGAATGGGTCCAAACTGCATAGTCACTGAAAAGAGTTTCAAAACACATTCATATACAATAATAGTTCAAAATAATTTCACTTTTCTCATCCTATCATTGTAATCACTCCAAAATAGTTTTCATGTATAATACTCAATAACAATGTTATATGCTTGAACCATATTTTTGTACAAAACAATTATTAAATAGAATCACAATACTTTTTATACAAAGTGATTGTTTAAGTAAAATAATTTTCTTTCAATGAATGAACTTACTTGCAAAAAGTATATTTTCACTTGAAATCATATTATTTAAGAAAATACTTTATAAACATGAGTTTATTAGAAATAATAAACATTAAATTTCCGGATAAGAAAAACTACTAGAAAAGATTAAAGGTTACTTACCTCGTTGGCTTTGTCTATTTAACCAAAATGAACAATATAATTGTTCAGGCACCTATTATCATATAAACTGCATATAAATATCAAATCATTGAAATCACACTCTAACTATACTAAAAATAATGTTTAGTTGCTACCCATGAACCTTCTATGGTCAACTTTACTTTTCCTGAGTAATCTCAATTTCCCACGATTCATGATAATTCTGACCTATCTTTGAAAATCACCAAACTTAGGAGATAAATTATACAAGTAATGAGGGTCCTAATAGTGTTAAGAATGTGGCTTTGGGATCCAAAAGTGGGCCCCATATAGTCGGACAAGCCGCTATCACGTTTCACTCAAAGTACCAGAAGTTTCAGATTTTTTTTTCTAGATTTATAGTGCTCACTTAAATTAGCTATAATTCTCAATTTATAAGTATGTTTTGATGAATTATATACTATTGGAAAGCTAATTCGATAAGCTTTCCAATCATATCAAATACGACCCAATCAGACTAGTAAAAGTCCCTAAAAATCTAGTCGCAATCTCTGCTACGTTTTTACATCTTAGCCCAAAACTCAAAAATTCATAACTTTCTACTTACCCAACCAAATCACTCAAATTTGTCTTGCTTAAATTCTAATATCAATAGGTTTCATTCTCTATCAGATTCATTCCCATAGTTTATAAATCATTAATAAGCAATTCAAAACCCTAACCCTAGATGTTCAAGTTCAACCCGAAATTAAACTAAAACATAAAACTTAATTGGTTAAGAGTTTATCACCTTAGGAGTGAGTCTCAATAACCTATGGCAATAATCTTTACCATCTTCTTCTTCTTAAATGTGCATAGCCTCCACATATACACACACACACACAGACATATTCTCTCTCTCTCTCTCTTTTTAACACACAAAACTATCTATCTGTGTTTTCCCATAAAACGTACGTATAAGACTGAGCAGATTATTAGACCTTAGGGTTTCTTAAAGAGAGACTTATTTGATTACTAAATTAACCCCCAAAACCACTCTTAATTAAGGGCTATATAGTCTTTTTATTTTATTCTTATAGTATTTATATAACATAAATAAATTATATATATAATTGTTTTTTTCTTATAGGTTGTTACATCTGATTTCTTGTATCTAAAGAGGACGTATAAGCCTCTAGAATGATATAAAAAGTAAAATATTTTCTTCCAAAAACCTTCAGTTAGGATGCTATAATTCACTCGGCATACAACACCAGGTCAATACGCGTAAACCTGTTAAAAGAAGCCTTTATCGGCCTTATCACTTGGAAATCATTTGATTTCCCCAAAATAGCCCATGTTCACTTACTTGTCATGTTCTTTGTCTCCCCTCTTGTGCTTTTTAGTAGCTTTCACATTGTCCACCATTCCCTTGTGGAATTCTTGGCTCGGCTTAGTTCCCTTTTAACAATATGACGAATCCTGAATGTGGGGTGTTGATAGTTAGTTGTAGTTCAGAATATATTCCAACGATCCAACTTAAAAAAGCTTAAAGAAGGAAACTTGTATCAAATTGAGAGCATCTCTCAGGCAGATTCTATTTTCATCAAGGACAGAATGCAATTGAGTTTACAAGGAAATTATAAACACTCTACAATTGCAGCCAGAGTCTTGGCATTACTCCGCTGAGAGATTTTAAACAACCTAGCTACGCAGATTATGATAACTACTACCATCTTCAAAATATTACCTTTCTATTTGAAGAACAATGTTCAATTATCTAGCTTTTTGTTTTAGAAGACCATCAAGATACTCCCACCAAAGAAATTCCATTTTCAATTGTTCACTCTTGACGTGCACATAAGCCAAGATTGTTCTCAATGTCACAAGAGAGGAGGAAAATTCCAGATTAAAAGTGAAAATCAATTTGATTGTTCCAAAGCACAAAAAGGTATATATATATATATTTATATCAGAGTGCACCTAAATGTCTCCATGTATGTATATATACATATATGTGCATGCACGTGTGTTTGTTAGTTGGTGTCTCCTTGAGAATACATTCTAGTTATTCTATATGACTTGCTATTCTTTTATCTATTTTTTCATTATCCTCTTCCTCTATCAATATGGATGATTGCTTATTGGAGAAAGATTTATATTAGACATGTTAATGTTGTGACTTTTGGATTAAGAGTCTGTTATTCAGTTGAGTTAGTTGGAAGTCTCAACGACCAAGACTACAACTTGACACGTGGAGAAGCTAACTGATTCTTATAACAAACTTCAGCTACGGGCTATTATATATAAGAGGATATTGTATTGAGTAAACAGAGAGAGAGAAACACATGCTATTTTCTAAGGGTTGGTAAGAGAGATTACTTGAAAGAAGAGCTTGTTAAAAACAGAGTGTACTAGGTTAAGCACTGGGATTCTAATATGCTTTATTTCTTTCTTTCCTATTAAGGTCGTTTGATCCTGGTTATGATTTGATCTGAATACCAACAAGTGGTATCAGAGCCAGGTTGTCGATTCTTGATCAAGTCATATCGACAAATCCAAGTTTCCGTTTATGACCAGTTCGATGGGAACTTCAAAGATTGAAATTGAGAAATTCGATGGTAAAGGTGATTATGGCATATGGAAGAAGAAGATGAAAGCCATCTTGGTTCAACAGAAATGTGCCAAAGTAATTGGAGATGGTTCTGATTTTCCAGAGGCTATGAAAGCTGCTGAAAAACAAGAAATCCTGGAGCTAGCCTACAACCTATTGATCCTAAATTTATCAGATAATGTTCTTTGCTGGGTTGATGAAGAAGATACTGCTGCAAAGATTTGGACCAAGCTCAATTCCCTCTATATGTTAAAGTCTCTCTCTAATAAAATCTACCTGAAAGAACAACTTTTTGGCTTTCAGATGGATCCTTCAAAATCCTTGGAAGAGAATTTAGATGATTTCAATAAAATTACTATCAATTTGGCTAACATTGATGAAAAGATCTCAGATCACCCTGGACTTAACCTAATATTACGTGATTAATTAACTATAAATGCTTAATGTCTTAATCTAACCATATTTTCTTTAAAAAGTATTCTTAAACGTAATTCTAATTCTGGCATTGTAGAAGTGTCTAAGCTCACAAAATCTTTTGTACTTACCAGTTCCTTTGCTCTTTTGCTATGCACAACATGTTCAGATTAGTCCTCATACGTATCTTCCCCTTTAATAAGATGAAAAGACTAAATTACATCAAGAATTTGTAACTTGAAAGATCTGTTTATGTAAATGTAACAAAATAATTAATTAATTGATTAATTATGTTTTAACACAGATTTCAAATATTGCAACAATGAGTGTATATATTGCAACAAACAAAAATGTAAAAAGTGGAAATAAGACATTTCTAACATGGTTCGGTACGCACCTATTTTATGAGACTACGATTGGAGATTAAACAAATTAGTAAAATATCGAAGAATATAAATACCAATTGACTTAAATAATAGAAGAGTCACTCTTTAAAATTGCCTTAATGTGTTGTATTTACTCCACCAATCTTGTTTAGCAAGCTCCTTTCGACTTTGTTGACCTTTTGCTAATGAACTCTCTTCACAGCTCCAAATCAATTTTCCCCTGAAGATATCGTGTTCTTCATCTCGATAGACACTTGCACTCAAACAATGCCTAGAAAACACACTTGCTCTCTTAGACTCAAAAATGGCTATATAAAATACTCTAAGCCTCTTACAAACATAATGCTCTTTTACAGTGAAATTTTTTTCTCTCTAAGCATCACGCCTCAAGACCAAGGACATGACAACTGCCACATACTCATAAGGATAAACTTCATAAACATGAATGGCTTCGAATCCAATAATAAATTCAAACTCAAATAAATTCATTGGACACCCAAAATATCTCATCATAACAAAAAAATAATTCAATCTAAACTATCAATAATAATTTGCTAAATCTCATAATGACAAAAGAAACTAAAACCATAACATAATCCAATATACCTTCAACAACCAACAATGTTTCAATAATATAAATTAAACAAGGTAATGACTCTTAATAGTAAATTCGAGTCCCCGATGATTTCACTCCTTCCAATAGTACGAGTCCCACTTATTAACTATTCTCCAGATATAAAAAAGATTAAAGAATAAAATGGTGAGCTCGACAGTCTAGTAAGTAACTAATAACTTTTATTAGTTGGATCAAGCATATACAATTTGAAATATTTAGTAAACATTTCTTCTGAATAACTTAAATTTCAAATTAATACCTTTCAAGATAAACAAGTGAAACCGGTCAAAAATAATTTAACAAAAAATAATAGATTCAAAACCTATAGTTTCAATCTCATTTAATAACCAATAACACTTTCAAATACTACTCCACAGTTTTTGGATGACTATGACCATTTAACTCTTGTGGCTAGCTTCATATTAACTATACTTAACCTCTGTAGCTAGGTCTATGTTTACTATATTTGACCCATGTAGCTAGGTGTACATTTACTACATTTAACCCCTGTAGTTTGGTTCACATTTAGTATATATTGTCCACATATTACCCCCTTAGAATGGATCTACATTACATAGTCAACTTGAGAGTATTTTAACACATTCATATTCAATATGGATCAGAAACATTTTCACATTTTTCAAAGAGTGATAATCTCTCAAATTATTCAACAATAGCAATAATCATAAGCTTGATCCGTATTTTATTTAAAAAGACAATATAATTTGATCAGAGTAGATTTGTCCAAAAAACAACTTAAAAAGTTAGCTCTTAATGATGTACTTGGAGCATTATAGTCTAGAGAGATGGAACTCAAGTCTGAGAAGAAATCCAATGGTGAAGGTCTTCAGGTTAGGGGAAGACAAGAAAAAAAAGGATAATTCCAAGAGCAAAAATAAGTCTAGATCCAAGTCTAGAGGAAGGAAAACTTGCTGGTATTGTCATAAGGAGGGGCATATAAGAAACTATTGCCCTTCAAGGAAGAAAGGCCAAGAAAACTTGAATGAAAAGGCTGATTTAGCACATCTATTAGATGGTTATGATAGTGTTGAAGTGCTGAATGTTTCACTTCTTAGCAGTAGAAATGATTGGGTCATGGACTCTGGGTTTACATTTCATATGACACTAAGAAAAGACTGGTTAATTGATTTTAAACCAAGAAATGGCAGAAAAGTCTTGATGGGCAATGATCAGTCATGTACTTTGATTGGAGTAGGAACTGTGATTTTCATAATGTGGGATGGTTCACTAAAGAAACTGGAAAATGTAAGACTTGTACCTGAATTGAGAAGAAATCTCATATCCTTAGGAATGTTGGATTCAATGGGTTGTTCCTACAAATCTGAAAATGGTGTTCTAAAAGTCATTAAAGGGTCACTGGTTGTTATGAAAGGTAAACTTCAACAGGGTCTATATCTACTTCAAGGTAAAGCTGTCACTGGTCAAGCAGCTGCAGTAACCCAAGATCATAATGATACTAACACTTGGCACAAGAGATTGGGGCACATAAGCATCAAAGGGCTTCAAGAGTTGAGCAAGCAAGGAAGCATTGACTCCAAGAAGATATCCATTTTGGAGTTTTGCGAAAATTGTGTGCTTGGAAAAGCTCACAAACTGAGATTTTCAGTTGCTCAGCATAATACAAAGGAAATACTTGAGTACATTCGCTCTGACTTATGGGGTTTGCCACAGGTACCAACTTCTATCTCAGGTGTTCATTACTTTCTTTCTATTGTTGATGACTATTCTAGAAGAGTACGGGTGTATTTCTTAGAAAATAAGAACCAGGCTTTTGTTAAATTTAAAGAAGGGAAATTACTTATTGAATACTAAACAGGAAAGAAAGTAAAGAAGTTGAGAACAGATAATGGATTAGAATTTTCTAATGCTGAATTCAATAATTTTTGCACACAAAATAAATAGCTAGACATAGAACTTGTACTGATACTCCACAGCAAAATGGACTTGCTGAAAGAATGAATAGAAACAGAACTTGTACTGATACTCCACAGCAAAATGGACTTGCTGAAAGAATGAATAGAACCATCCTTAATAAGGTTATATGTATGCTTGGAGAGTCTGGTTTGCCAAAGAAGTTTGGGACTGAAGCTACCAATACTGCTTGTTATCTTATAAATAGATCTCCTTCTTTTGCTATAGACCTTAAAACTCTAATGGAACTTTAGATAGGAAAACTTCCAAATATTTCACATTTAAAACCTATTGGTTGTATCTCCTATGTACGTAAAAATCAAGGAAAGTTAAATCCTAGAGCTAGTAAGGCTGTATTTTAGGCTATCCAACTGGTGTTAATGGTTACAAGTTGTCGTTGTTAGAAAAATAATGTGTTGTTAGTGGAAATGTGGTTTTCAATGAAAATGTGTTATATAAGACTAACCTGCAAGATACACAAGTTTTTAGAGATTTAGATAAATTTCAACTTGAGGTGGAGACTTATGACAAGCTGGAATTTGATCATTCTGGTGGTAATACTGATGCTACTGATGATGCTACTGATTTTGATCAAACTGTTAGTGCTCAAGATCAAGGTGACAAAGAGGTTGACAGTCAAACAGAAAGTCTAAATGAGCAACATGCAGGTCAGTTTGATTAGCACTAGAGAAACATTGGGCAAACTTCAGTTGGTAGTCATTCTTTGTCTGACAGGTCTAAGGATGATCTTTCAGATTATATGCTTTCACGAGGTAGATTACGAAGACAAATTAAAACTCCTACAAAGTTTGCACATGCTGATAATATAGCATATGCATTGAATATAGGAGATACAATTGAGTTGCAAGAACCTACCAGTTATGAAGAAGCATGTAAAACCAAAGACAAGATGAAGTGGTTAGATGCAATGAATGATGAAATGGAATCCTTGTTAAAAAATCAGACATGGAAGTTGGTACAAAGACCAGCAAATAAGAAAGTAATTGGTTGCCATTGGATTTTTAAGCTTAAACCAGAAATTCCAGGAGTAGAATAAGTAAGGTATAAAACAAGAGTTATTGCTAAAGGTTATTCCCAGGTTGAAGGAGTAGATTATCATAAGATTTTCTCTCTTGTTATCAAGCATACATCAATTCATTTGATTCTTTCCATGGTTGTTGTTCAAGACATTGAGTTAGAGCAGCTCGATGTTAAAACTGCTTTCTTACATGGCAGTTTAGATGAACAAATTTTCACGGAACAACCAACTGGTTTTGTGAAGAAAGTTGCTAAAGATAAAGTGTGCTTGTTACAAAGGTCCCTCTATAGACTCAAACAATCTCCGCAACAATGGTACAAGAAATTGATGAATTCATGTTGAGAAAGGGTTATAAAAGATGTAGTTTTGATCATTGTGTCTACTACAGGGGAGTTAAATCTCAAAGTTCCATCTACTTACTTCTTTATGTAGATGACATGCTGATTGCATGTAATGATAAGCTTGAGATACTAGCCTTGAAAGAAATTCTGAAATCATAATTTGAGATGAAGGATTTAGGTGGAGCAAAAAGGATTTTGGGTATGAATATATAAAGGGACAGGAGTAAAGGTGTTTTGACAATGTCACAGTCTAGTTACATTCAGAAAGTTGTCAAGATGTTTGGCATGGAATCAGCAAAGGTGGTTTCGACTCCCATTATTGCTCATTTTAAACTCTGTTCACTTAAAGGAGAATTATCAAAGAATGAACAAGATTATATGAATAAGGTTCCTTACTCAAATGTTGTGGGATTAGAACCAGGCCTGATATTACATATGGTGTGAGTTTAGTAAGCAAATTTATGAGTAATCCTTCTCTTATCATCGGTAGGTTGTTAAATGATTACTGAGGTATCTAAAGGGAAGCTATGATGTGGGACTCGTTTATAAAAGGAATAAGCAAAAAAGAGAGTGCATTGAAGGCTACTGTGTTGCTGATTATGGATCTGACCTTGATAAAAGAAGGTCATTGACAGGATATATATTTATTGTTGGAGGCAATGTGGTGAGCTGGAAATCAAATTTGCAACATATTGTAGCACTTTCCACCAGAGTCTGAATATATATCACTCACTGAGGCTATCAAAGAGGCATTATGGTTGAAAGAAATACCGAAGAGCTGGGTTTTTGAAAACAAACTATGAAGGTGTTTTGTGATTCATAAAGTGCAATTCACCTGTCTCAGAATAGTGCTTTTCATAAAAGAACAAAGCAAATTGATGTGAAATTACATTTTGTTCGAGATATAGTGGCTCAAGGAGTGGTTAACGTTGAAAAAATTTCAACTTTGGTTAATCCAGCTGATGTACTTACTAAAGTTGTTCCTATTAGTAAGTTCAAGCAAGCCTTGGACTTTCTGAATGTCCAGTCAGCTTGAGGATGGAGATGCAGGGGTCCTAGTCCAGTCCACCACACTTAATCAGAGTCAAGGTAGAGTTTGTTCTTGTTGTGACTCTTGGATTAAGAGTCTGTTATTCAGTTGAGTTAGTTGGAAGTCTCAATGGCCAAGACTGCAGCTTGACACATGGAGAAGCTAACTGATTCTTATAACAAACTTCAGCTACGGGCTATTATATACAAGAGGATATTGTATTGAGTAAACAGATAGAGAAACATAGGTTATTTTCTAAGGGTTGGTGAGAGAGATTACTTGAGAGAAGAGCTTATTAAAAACAGAGTGTACTGGGTTAAGCATTGGGATTCTAATGTGCTTTGTTTCTTTCTTCCCTGTTAAGGTCATTTGATCCTGGTTGTGATTTGATCTGAATACCAACAAGACATGTTTCAATGGGTTTGGGAAATAATCTTGGCCAACAGGAAAAATTTATTTAAGATAATGCAGGAATGTATTAACAGGGGAAGACATAAGGCTACTCTTTTGAATTCAAACACCAGATACTAATACTTTTTGTCAAAACTTGTCCCTTCCTTCTATTAGTTTGTGGTTGACAACCAAAGTGGAGTCTTTGGAGTAGAACAAAGTACGGTCTGGTAAAATTATACTAGAATTTACTAATAGTTAGACCACTCAAATTTCAGCAATTTCAGTGACTTCTCGTATGCTTAGTTCTAAACATGCCTGTTTTTTTTGTATATTATCTTTATGACGAAAAATGAATTCTCTCAAATGAACATTTTTCTTTTACAATGGTTATTTTGCAGGAAAAGGAAGAGACTTCGTGGTTAAAGTAGCAATAGGTAAAATTATCTTCAAATCCCTTAGTTTTGTAATTTGAACCTACATAGCTTATGTGTTCTAGTGGATAATCATATTAAAACCAAATACTGAACATCAGGAAAATTATGGAATCATATGTAATCAAGTGAGTGTAAAGTCTTTACACTATTATTTCAGAGTTAAATGAACTAGTAAATATCTCACACACTTAGTGTGCACACTTAAGGATATGAGGGCGAAAAGATCCATCCAAGTTTAAAAAGAGATGTGGAAACGACTTAAGTGATAGCTTGTTCAATTTCTGGGGAATATTTTGAAGTGTCAGTTCGTCATTTTCTTTCTTTTATATTGCAGCTGCAGCTTTTGCTGGAATTGGGGTACTCGTGATTATGCTATTCTGCTTCTTGAGAAAGTTCTCATCCAATGGTTTAACATGCTTTTGGAAGAATCAGAATTCTGCTCATCGAAGTATCGAGGCCTTTCTAAGGAACTATGGTCCCGTTCAAGTTAGAAGATACAGTTATTTGGAGGTTAGGAAAATGACCAACTCCTTCAAGGAAAAATTAGGCCAAGGAGGCTTTGGTAGTGTTTACAGAGGAAAGTTGCATGATGGCTGTCTTGTTGCAGTGAAGGTATTAAACAAATCAAAAACCAATAGAGAAGATTTTATCAATGAAGTGGCAACCATCAGCAGAACTTCCCATGTCAACATTGTCACTTTGTTGGGTTTTTGTTTTGAGGGTGCTAAAAAAGCTCTCATTTATGAGTTCATGCCTAATGGATCCCTTGAGAAGTTTGTATTTGATGAAAATGCAACTGAAAATCAGTTGGATTGGAAAACACACTATCAAATCTCACTTGGCATTGCAAGGGGACTAGAATACTTGCATCGAGGTTGCAACACACGGATATTACATTTTGACATCAAGCCTCATAATATTCTTCTTGATGCAGATTTTGTGCCTAAAATCTCCGATTTCGGCCTTGCCAAAATTTGTACTAGAAAGGATAGTCTTATCTCAATGTTGTGTCCAAGAGGAACTGTTGGATATATTGCTCCTGAAGTTTTTAGTAGAAACTTTGGAGGGGTCTCGCACAAGTCGGACGTTTATAGTTACGGGATGATGGTTTTAGAAATGGTGGGAGGAAGAAAAAATATCAATGTTAGAGCTGATAATACTAGTGAAATATATTTTCCACAATGGATTTACAAGCGCCTTGAGGTAGAAGAACTTGGATTGAAGAGAATTATGAATGAAGACGACTGTGTAAAAGTGAGGAAGATGATAATCATGAGCTTGTGGTGCATACAGACTAATCCTTCAAATCGGCCGGCAATGAGTAGAGTCATAGATATGTTGGAAGGTAGCCTTGATTCTTTGCAAGTACCACCCAAGCCTTTCTTGTCATCCCTTCCAAGATCGCCACCATCCGAATCTTCTAGGGCAATTATATCTTTACAAGTATAAAAATTAGTATCTTCAGAAAGCTAAAACTGATTGTGAAAGCATAAAGAAAATGTATCAATGGAAGCACTCGATAAAATAATCGCACGAGTTTCTTTCGCGAGAATAGATAGTGTTATTTGTAATGTCATATGTGGTAACAATTTATTTAGTAAAACAAAATATGTATATATATGGGCACCAATCCACTAGGTTTTTTTTTTTTTCCTAACCTATTTATAGGTATTATTTTAATCAATTAAAATTGGTCACGCACGTTTTTTCATAGTAAAAAGAAAAGAGAGAAAAACATTAAATAATATGTATTTATTATTATTTTTTTTAATGACTAAAAAAAAACCTATCAATAGGTAAGAAAAAAATATGTATTGGATTGAGAACCTATATATATATATATATAATATAAGGTTCCAACAAAGTTAATTCAGTGCAACATCAGCTAACTAACCATTTTATCAGACTATCTGACCATTTGCAATATAACTATACGAAGGTTAAAGATGACTATGGAGTCTGGGCCTATCCTAATATTACGTGCTTAACAAACTATCTTTTTTCTTAAGAATGATCTGACTTCATATTTCAAGAATATTATTACGAGGACGTAATGTTTTCATCATTTTCATAACTCTTTTTTAAGAAAATAATTAAAAAAATTAGTATCTTGTTTTTAAGTACATTTATGCAATTTTTCATGTCAAGTTTCGATAAAGAAGAAGAAGAAGAAGAAATTGTGCATATGTTAGCTTTACCATGTGGGTTAAACTGACCGAAGAAGTTGCTGTTGTTTTTACCTTTTTGTTCTTTCCAAGTGAATTTGTAGATAGTTCATGGAGTTTAATGATAAATCAAGATATCATTTTTGTCTTTATAGTTGATGGAATTTAACAAAGTAATATTGTCTTGTTCTTCAAAATCCTAACTAGAATTTTTCCCTTCAATGAAATCAAAGGCACCAAGCTATGTATATTGCGTATTTATATGTATCTTGAGCATTTATATGTATCCACAGTGTTGAGTTCAACAATTATGATGTTAGGAATCTGACTACCCAGATTTCAGGATGCTACTTCAAAGATCCATCAAGAAAAATAGAGAAATTAAAACATAAATAAGATCAATATAAGCACAATACAAGATTTTATGGCGAAAAAAATCCAAATTGGAGAAAAAACCACGATCCTCAAAAAATACTTCCATTATATGAAATTTTTTTGCAATCATATAGTTTCCTCTTTTCTACCCAATGATCCCGAATACACCCAAAAGAATTCTCTCCCTAACAATCAGAATAAAGTTCTCACTTTTTACTCTCTCTTTGTGTTTACCACTAGAAGAAAATAAGAATAGAACAACGACAAATATCACCGCTTTAGAGTCACTGTTAAAAGTTTACTGGTATAGACATCTTAAGCAGCGACAAATATAGTCCGTGTATTAGACTATTTATAGCAGCAACAGTTGTTTCTGCTAAAAAGATGACAAAAATGCCATCTGGTAGACCAATAGCAGTGACAACTTCGAAATTGTCGCCGGTATATATTAATTTATAGCAGTGATGAGAGGGAATTTTTATTTTTATTAAATAATTAATTAAATTAATGACCAATAGCGGCGACAACTATCGCTGTTTTATATAGAATCTTGTTTTTTTTAATAAGCAAGCTTTTTAAATATTTATTTTTTTAACAATTAAAAATAATTCAAATTTAAATAATTAAAAATTACACTAACATAAACCAAATAAATTAATAATTAATAAAAAATAAATAAAGTAATATTTTAAATGATATTAATATTAAATAGAGTTATCCAAAACTAAAAATATATAGAGTTGTCCAAAACTAAAAATATACATTGTTGTGCAAAGCTACAAACAAGTCTATAATCCTAAGTCCTCATTCTCAGTTTCTTCATTCTCATCTTCTTGACGAGTCGGTTGAGGTGGTGGAGGAGGGGCAAAACAAGATGACAGTAGCGAGGGCAGGGGCATCATGCTAAATGATGTCGAAATAGATCCTGGATAGAAAGGACTAGGGTTAGGCATGTTAACATCCGATACTAGAGAAGATAAAATCCTCTGAATATATACTATCAACACTGCTAGGGCCTCTATTTATCATTATTGTCTAGCGATTATCTCCTAAGTGGCCACCTCTCTCTATGGGGCTGTCGTCAGGTACTGTTGGCTCTCTTACATGTATCGTTGGATATCCTCAGGTACTGGCACTAGAAACTCTGGTAGGGCCGATCTAGTACTAGAAGCAGATTTACTCAACTTACGTCTAATACCTCTCCTAAATTCGCGTCATGTATTGAGAACCTCATCCTTAATACGAGCATCACTGATAGAAGCGGATGAGTGCGAACCAGTTTGAGAAGATACTTAAGACTGAGTGTTTTGAATCTCAGTCATCTTATTCTACATAAAGATTAAAATTAGTATATAAAAAAGTGAATTTTTTTAAAATAATTAATTAATTACATACTTAATTGACCTCAAACTACGTATTCAGCCATCTAGTCCGCTTAGTGAAGTAACGATCTTTGAAACTCTCCACAACTAGTTGAAGCTTGCCAGTAGTAGGATTACACTGTAAAAATAATTAAAATGACATAATTTATTATTAAAATTTAATATTTAAAAAATGAAAGTAGTATAAGAAAAACCATAATTTTATTACCTTCTTATATCATTTGTGAGTAATAGAAGTGGCTCCTTGTTTGCTTACTGCTAACTGATGTACCATATTCGTAACAATTCTTTCAGACATCGCTTGTAGGAGAAAAATTAATTATAATAAAATATTTTATTACTTAATAAGAAATAAATAAGTCATAGCTACACATTAATCCTAAACTTGGGAGAGCTAAAAAGGTCACAACAATGCCCTAACGTTGCGGCATCCATTTCCTTAGGTACTTTGGAACGTACCCTGTCCAAGTTAAGAGCATTTTTATTGCCCCTAATGACCTTGAAATGTTCATTGAGCTCGGTCTTTCAATCGCTATATATATCTGCCGCAGTCCTAAGGATGTCATCCCTGACATTGGCTAAATTGTTTTTGTCTTCGTCAAGATCTTTGTATTCTAAATTTCCCTACAATTGCAAAATTATCAATACGTTAAAAGTAAATACAAAATTCATAACATTTAATAAACATGACCTATTTATTACCTCAGTAACAGGAATGATCTTTCCTTTCTACGCAGCTAGAACCGACTTCCAATTTTTGTACCAAGGATCCACATTCTGTTCAACAAGCACTCCAATCAAACGGGGTAAGTATTTTTGAAAATTGTCGACTGGGTGCCAGGTGCTTCCTATCTTGTCGACTCGGATAGGAAGGGGGTTCTCCCCCTTTTCTTCAAACAGTTGACGTAGATTCAATTATCTATTCTTCGATCTCACATTCCTCGTAGTAAGTTTTGCAAAATACATAATCATATTCGCAAGCAGGGTCCACATATCCAAAGTAATTAAAAAGTAAAAAATTTAATATGTAACGAACAATACCTGACTCGCACTGCTGAGGGACACTCTGGTAGATACCTTGAGGGTGATACCTCCATCACCACTGTGATAACTAGGCTCAACAGTGGCCATGACTATGTGCATGTATAATAGTGACAAATATAATATAATTAAAAAGTCTAGAGGAATATTGAAATTAAATTCTACAAATTCAAACATTACAAAAGGTCTTTTACATGAGTAAGAATAAAAATAAACAACAATCATATTCGCGATCAAACTTGTTTCTAGACTAGATTTCATCTATATCATTATTACTTTCATTGTCATCTTCCTCAAACTTTTCTTCTTCATAAGCTAATATTATATCATCTTCAAGTTTAGTATCATCTATTAAATCATCCTCCCCCTGTTCAGCATTAGTATTGATATTGTTCGAAAAGTGAACACGAGACATCCAGTTTTCTTGAGGAATAGAAATGAGCTCCAGATGTCCAAGGTCAACCATTAGAATAAAATTAGAATTCAGATCCTGCAGCACATTCAGCTCAGTATCAGTCTCATCATTGTCCAGAATATCCCAGCCACTGCGTTGAGTCAAGTCTCTAACAATTTTCCAGTTAGCGTCGTGCAACAAATCGTCTATATATAAAAATTGTTTTGCTTGAAAAACAAGAATGTAAGATTCATCTTTGTACCACTCGGAATTGATTGTAATACTAGTAATATTTTTATCCATTCATATCTTCTTCTTCCGAGGGTCGGTGTCGAATCATTTACACTTGAACAAAAAGACAGACAATTAGTTCAAGAAAGTGAACTCTATGCTTCTTCTAGATGCCCATAAAATGTATTGTTATCAAGTCCCAGAATACAAACTCCATTATTCTGAGTTTTATGTCTAGAGTCTCGAATATGTGCTACAAACCGGACACCATTTACAACACATGTAGAATAGGACAAAATGTTAAAAATTGGTCCAGATGGCAAAGCGTATACCTCATTGGTTGCTTCATTATTGGGAAAATAGGCTATTTTTAGTAACTAGTTATGCAAGTAATGACAATGTCAAGTAAAAATAGCTAAAATAGCATGCACAAGCTCAAGATAAATAAATTAAAGAGATAGAGATAGAGAAATGCCATTGTATTTTTTACGAAGTTCAACAAATACGATGGTTTGTCTACGTCTCCGGTCTTAGCAACACGCTTCGAGCTTTCTACTATCGGATCAAGAGAATAGGCTTGACCGACCCTTGTACACAGCGAGTGATTTCTCCTTAGGCACATTCTCGCCTTTACAATAGCCTTGAATCTGGCTCTGTCACGCCTAACTCGGATTGTTTAGAATTTGGTGTCAATCTCACCTGAACCGAGTTGTTTATAAATCCGGTGTCAACCTCACCTCATAATTATAATTTGGTTTTGTTGAATCACTCAACTAGAATCTCTCTCTAATGAAAATAATTGATACAAGGTAAACTTAGAGAGAATAAAGGTGAACACAATAATCTGGCTCAAGTGATTTTGTGAAAAAGTAGATTTGAAAGTTTGGATCACAAAAATTGATTTAAACAACTTGAATATATGATATGAGCAATGTAAAGATGTTCAAAAGTTGTTTCAAGTCTTAGAAACACTTCTATTTATAGACTTGACTGAAAACTAACCGTTTTAGACCGTTTGATAGACAATCTGTCACCGGAGAGAGGTCTTTGACAATGAGACCCTCTATCCCCTCGTATTTTCATTTTGGCTATAGAGGTATTCTCCAGAATCCGAAATAGAGAAACTGAAGCTAGAACCCTTAAAGGTATTTAATTATCGAGAAATTGCCAAGCTTTAAACCATGTCTTCTTTGTTGATGATATCTTCCTATTTGGACAAGCCTCTATTGAAGAATCTAGCTACCTTTTCTGTCGTATCGATCAGTTTCGTAGATGGTCTGGTCAGATTCTTGAGTATCCAAAAGTCCAGTGTCTCTTTTAGTAAGAACCTATCACATGCCCAAGCTCAATCCATTTGGGCGGTTTTCGACCTGAACCAAACAAACCATTCCTCCAGGTATCTTAGTCTTCCACTATTTCTCACTTGAAGTAAGGGTGCAGACTTTAAAAGCTAGACTCTAGGCTCCACAGTTGGAAAGCTGAGCTTTTCTCTAAAGTTGGTAGACTCACCCTCATCCACTTGGTGGGCTAGTCAATCCCTATTTATGTTATACAAATGGGAGCTCTAAAAGCTTGGAATACCATCTACAAACCAAAGTCATATGGAGGATTGTGTATCCTTCTAGCTAATGATACAAATAGAGCTTTCCCGAGGAAATGGAGTGTGGTCTTTTAACTAACTAGTTTTCTCTTTGTTTTTAGGTTTAAGAGCTAAATAATTAAAGAACGTGGACTTTCAAAATAGCTAGAAAAAACCTTTTGACTCCTGGACCTGGCATAGCATATGTAGTATTAAAGATCTTATTCTCTCCAGTGCTTGCAAAAAAGGAAAAAAAGGTCGCTCAATTAACATCTGGACAAATCTTTGACTCTTTTATTATCCCTGTTTCTCCTCATAACCAAGAGGGACTCCACTTCAAACTTAAACTCTCCACTGGTGCATGGGACATCTAAAAACTGGTTGGTCTGCTTGAACCTTCTGGTATCCATACCATCCTTAAAATTTCCCAATCAACCACTCACTCTGTTGATTATTGGATTTGGATCCCTAACTCAAATCTCTACAAAATTCGCTTATCACTTTGACCAAAGACTCGATTTCAATTCTCCCATCTTCATCCCAAAACATCTTTGGAAAAACATGAGGGCTACTAAAATTCATCAACATCACAAGATTCTTCAGTGGCAAGCTATAACTAATTGTCTTCCAACCCATTCTAAGCTCAATCAAATCTTCACAATCCCACACACTAGCTACCCCCTGTGCAATTCTGCCCCTAGCTATAGGACACAAATTTCTTTTCCACCCAATCCCCACACATGTTTGGTTTTCCTCTTCGTGGACATTGTCATGATGATTTATGAATATGGGGAGAAAAAGACTTATTCATGAGTGTGCGTATTTTAAGGGGAAGAACTTTGTTTAGTACACATTCATTTTACCTTTTCTCATAATATGCTTATGATGCTTAATTGAGTTAAAAAGAGGGAGTAAGTCCCTTTAACTTTGTCAAGCATATTTTGATGTGGAGCTTAAAATATGGTAAGGATTAAGGTAAACTTGTCAAATTTCATATTTTCATATCCTTATTGCATATTTTCTTTTATCTCATAAATCAATGTTTGTCATCATCAAAAAGGGGGAGATTGTTGAGAAACTAAGGACAAGCCTATGCGGTTAAGATGCCTTATGTGTCTATTATTGGTAACTTGATGTTTGTACAGTGTGTACTAGATAAGATATATCATTTTTAAGTTACTTCAATTCATAGTCTAATCTCTTTATAGTGTTGGACTATATTTCTGGATATGAAATAAATATAATAGAATAGCAAAGGTGTCTTATATGCTAATTTTGTTAACAATAAAATGAATATTATAACAAAAAGGAATAAAATTAAACTTTCTTAATAGTTTAAGGACCAAAATGATATAATTTAAAGTTTAAGAAACAAAGCGAGACTTTTCTCATAATTAAGGGACCAACATAGCCATTTATCTATAAATTAAAAAAAAAAGGACAAGGATACTAATCCAAAAATTAAACTATTATATACGGGGAAAGTGGAAACACAAAAATATAGGTAGCACACAAATACTGAAAAATTGAGCGAGGCATTTGAAGAAATAATGAGAAATCTATCTAAAAGGTAAAATTAAATAAGGTCAAAGTATAAAAAAAGAAAAAGTATGTGAGACAAAAGTAGGATTACAGTATTACATAAAGTTGAGTGGGGACATAAAGGCCCCTTTGTGCATCCGACACTAATCTAAAGAGATATTTTTATTATTTCTAGAGATTAATTAGAGAGATAGATAATGCACTTAGCATATTGAGTAGATAGTTTTTAAATTTTCTTTCTCCCTTTTCTTAAGGAGGCGGCTATAGTAGGGGCGTCCCTACGTAATGCCGTTGTTTATACACCGTTTAATGGGAATCTGTGAGGAATCTGTTTATACACAGATTCCCATCAAACGGTGTATAAACAGGGCCTTACGTAGGGACATCCCTACTATAGGCGCGCCTTTTTCTTAATATATAGATTTTAAAGTGATTATATGGACAGTTTAATATTGTGCTATAACTTTGTTTTAACTGTGCCGTAAGTAGAAGCAGTTGTGTCTAAAAAGGTCTATGTAAATGTTTGCTAAATTAAATTTCACAAAACTATTGTATTATATAAAAGTAATAACATTTAAGTATATGATAAACTATAGACACCATGAGTTGTAGAATTCTATTTTAGAAAACTTGTATGATAGAAGTAAAACCAGTATCACATTTAAAAAAAAAAAAAAAAAAAAAAAAGCCAGGATTTCTTATAATCAGAGGTATTTATTAGGTCGTCAGTCTTGGCTAGTCTTCTTTTTGTACGAAAAAGAAAAAAGAAATAAAATCGCATAAATTAAGAAAGCTAAGAGGCTAGTCAAATGTTGTGATAATGGATTTTACTCCCGTATATTAGTAATGGATTAGAAAGATCGATTACTTAAAAAAGAAAAAAGAAAAAAAGAAAAAGGATCGATTACTGTAATAAAATTTAGTCAGTTCGTAGTCTTATATCAATTTCGCATATATTAGTACTCTAATGAAACGGTTATTACTTGGCACTTTGGCAGGAATATCAGGGATCACCATAGCAACAATAACAATAGGTAAGTAAAATTGATGTTAAACCTTGTTTGTTGGGCTTACGTTTGTTATCTCTCTGCTGGGTACGGATTTGGATAATTAAGTTACAATACCTGTGGTGAGTAACTTGTAGCTAGCTTAACTTGTTGAAGAAGGCAGCACGATTCATGTATCTATTCAAAAGTGAAAAGAGACTAAAACAGGCGATCAAAAATTTTAAGTCATCTTGTCTAAAATAATTTCTTTGGATTTTCGACTTACGAGTTTTGCCTTTCCTTTATTTTATTGCACGTGCTGCAGCGGCCAGAATCGGGATTCTAACTGCAGTAATACTCTGCGGCTTGAGGAAGAGGTCATCTATTGCATTTATTTTCTTTTGGAAGAAGCAGAATCAAAACTATGAGAACGTTGAGGCGTTCCTAAGAAATTATAGGCCCCTTCAAGTTAAGAGATATAGTTATTCAGATATCAAGAAAATGACTAACTCCTTCATAGAAAAATTAGGAAAAGGAGGGTTTGGCGATGTGTACAAAGGCAATTTAGATGATGGCCGTCTTGTTGCAGTGAAGGTGTTGAATCAGTCAAAAGGTGACGATGGAAAGGACTTTATCAATGAGGTAGCAAACCATTAGCAGAACTTCCCATATCAACGTTGTCACCTTGTTGGGTTTTTGTTTTGAGGGTGCTAAAAAGGCTCTAATTTATGAGTTCATGCCTAACGGATCTCTTGAGAAGTTCATATTTAATGACAACGCAACTGAAGAAAGTTGCGGGTTGGATTGGGAAACAAACTACCAAATCTCACTTGGCATTGCTAGGGGACTCGAGTATTTACATCGTGATTGCAATACAAGGATATTGCATTTTGATATCAAGCCTCATAACATTCTTCTTGATGCAGACTTCGTCCCCAAAATCTCGGATTTTGGCCTTGCCAAAATTTGTACTAGAAAAGAAAGTCTCATCTCAATGCTGGGTCCAAGAGGTACTATTGGATATATTGCTCCTGAAGTTTTCAACAGAAATTTTGGAGGGGTATCACACAAGTCTGATGTTTATAGTTATGGAATGATGATTTTAGAAATGGTGGGAGGGAGAAAGAACGTTAATGTCAGAGGTGATAATACTAGTGAAATATATTTTCCTCATTGGATTTACAAGCGACTTGAGTTGGATGAAGAGCTTGGATTAAAGAGAATTACGAATGAAGAAGACAGAATGAGAGTGAAGAAGATGATAATAGTAAGCTTGTGGTGCATTCAGACTGATCCTTCACACCGGCCAACAATGAGTAGAGTGAAAGAAATGTTGGAAGGGAGTCTGAATTCCTTAGAAGTGCCACCGAAGCGTTTCTTGTCTTCTCCATCAAGATCACCACCTGCAGAATCCTCAAAAACGTTTGTATCATCGCTGAGTTGAATTTTAAGGTTATTTAATAGGGTGCCTGGATATTTTCTTTTTTTTTTTTTGGGGGGGGTTGGGGGTGGTTAGACTTACATTCCAGGTCAGATCATCTGCAATAGTCAGATATTAATTGACACTCTTTTCGTAATTTTTCTGGATCGATTAAGTTCTTGTCATTTTCTAATGCTATAAATTTTGTTTTATGACCCTGTCATTTTGTTATTTGTTAGGACTTTAGGAGTTTGGTTTTCTTTTCCTAGAAGCTGCATTTTCATGCGTAGTCGTCTGCGTTTTCATTTTCAATTGTTATCCATGCCGCTGTTGCCTGTGTCTCTGTTAAGCAAGATAACTTGTCTTTCAACTCTGCTTCACTATTCAGCTCAGCACAAAAGTCTCTAGAAAAGAGTTAGTTAGTCATAGCTATTAATAATGTCGTTATGCTGTTGTTTAATAACAAATATGTTGTAATTAGTTGCAGAAATCTCGGTATATTAGTCGATTAAACAGCTGACTCATAGCTGAGTCATACTCTGTAATCAAGGTTATATAAATAAGAGTTTTCAATCTCAGAGATTGTGCTGAGAGCTTATTCTAACCAAATGCTTCCGTTTGTTAATTTCTCTAGCTTAAACTCTCTCAAATCCAGATCTTGATTTGGTATCAGCGCACAACAATGGAGGTCTTCGCTCATTCATCAATGGTGTGTAACATTTTTAACGTTACTGTAATGTTTTAACGTTACTGCGATTATGGTGCAACGGATGAAAACATTGAATGGCCATTGATGGCCATTGTGGTAACCAGTTTCGGTTACGAAACTGATATTCAGAGGTTTTTGATGGAGAACCTCTATAAATAGCTAATGGGTCCTCTCACTACTCACGTTTTTAGAGATAAACCCCATCACTTATAGTGAAGAAGTGTGAGAAACTGGGCAACGTCATTTCCGCGATTTTTCTATGTTTTCAATGGCTGGAGGTTAGACGATTTTGTTGTTTATTTGTTTCAATGATATTAGAAACATGTTTAGATCATTGTTTAGCTTTCATTTGGTATCAGAGCACCTATTAAAATACCTCTGCCTTATTTATTTTCATTTTCTGGAAAAATACCCGAATTAACTTTTCAAATTGGAGTTTCTTTTTGGGAATTTTTTGATGAAAAATGAGGTTAGAAATCATTAGGTAATTGATTTTCTAAGAATTCTATGATTTCAAACGTTAAAAACGGTGTCCTGAGGGCTGAAAACCAGTCGGGTCGAAAACGGGTCAAAAGACTCGGCTGGAGTTTGAAGACGACGAAAAACGACATGTCGTTTTTCGTCTGTCGTTACTGTCGTTTTTGAAAACGACATGTCGTTTGATTCAGCCTCAAAAAAAACGACATATCGATTTCACTTGGGGTTTTTGTTTCTGTCGTTAGGAAAAACGACATGTCGTTTTCTTAAGTCCAAAAAACGACATGTTGTTTATATTGCAAATTTCAGTCGTCGTTTTCTTACAAAACGACTTGTCGTTTTTTCTCTATCTCAAAACGACTTGTCGTTTTTACACTGTGAAACGCAGCCCTTCGATTAGAAAAACGACACGTCGTTTTGGGCACCAGTCGTTTGGCAAAAAACGACACGTCGTTTTGGGCACCAATTTTTTCAAAAAAAAAAAAAAGGATTTTTCCAGAATTTTTAGTATTCGTTTTTGTGAAAATTTGTCATAATTTCAATACATTGTGTAAATTTCATTAATGTTTGGTGCTTAATAATAATATTCTTTTTTTTTAGTATTTAATGAATATTGTTTTATGAAACTTAGTTTCATTAATGAAATTTTTATGATATTGGCATATTTATAAAAATTCATTCAGAATATTTTATGTGCCTAAATTTATGAATATGTGTGTATAATTTAGTTATATGCATGCGATATTTGTTTAAGTTATTTAGCACATAAATAATTATTTGTTGAGAATTTTTATCATGTTGCTTAAATTAAGTTATACATTTAAATATGCAAATATTGTTCATGCTTATGGAATAGAATTATTTTATGTATAAAATCATATTAGTGCATAATATTTATGTTTTAATTATGCAATTTATGTTTATTTTTATGGAAATTTTGTTTTACAAATTGTAACATATCCTTTAGCTTAGATATTATTAGAATTTGTGGTATTTTGGTTTATTCTCATAAAACTTGATTTTATACATAAAACTTTAGTTAAGTGCCTATTTTTAGCACATGAAGACTTGTAAAATATTCACTAAATAAATTTAGATAATTATTTAGATGAACAATTAGGTTATGCATAATTCATAAACAATTATGTGGTTGACATGAGAAAGCATGAGCTAAGGAAGTTCCACACAAACTAGTTCTGAATAAGCTATTGTGCCACTAGTTTCCCTGGGAA
>JXTC01000123.1:171243-219027 GCA_002914845.1 Trema orientale
GATATATCAGAGTCCTTCCTGGTGCACTTTATTCTGAACACCCTTCCTCAACAGTACGGGCCTTTTAAGATCTCTTATAATACACATAAAGATAAATGGTCAATAAATGAATTGATGACCATGTGTGTTCAAGAAGAGGAGAGGCTAGTTATGGAATTGGGTGAAAATACAATGTTGGCTACAGTCCGTGGGAAGAACAAAGCTGATAAAACCGACAAATCTCAGGCTTCCACTTCTAAGACCAATCAAAAGGGGAAAGGTAAAATACCACCTCAAACTGATACTAAGAAGGAAAACAAGTGTTTCTTTTGCAAAAAGAAGGGGCACATGAAGAAAGAATGTGCAAAATTTAAGAAGTGGCTTGAGAAGAAAGGTAATCTATCTTCATTTGTTTGTTATGAATCTAATATGGCTAATGTTAATATTAACACCTGGTGGATTGATTCTGGTTCTACAATCCATATTGCAAACTCTTTACAGGGTATGCAAAACCTAAGGAAACCAGTAGGAAGTGAGTTATGCATCTTATCAGGCAACAAGATGAGCTCACATGTGGAGGCAATAGGAACATGCACCCTTATCTTAGACAGTGGCTTTATCTTGGTTTTGGAAAAAACTTTTTATGTACCAAGTTTCTCACGAAACTTAAGTTCTATTTCTAGACTTGTTCCATTTGGTTTTTCTTTTACTTTTAAAGACAATAAATTTAGTTTATTTAATAAATCAAATTTTATTGGAAATAGAATTTTATCTGACGGTCTATATCGTATTTACTTACAAAATGGAGCCACTAATAGTTCTTTGCATGTTCACACTGGCACTAAAAGGTGTAATATTAATGAGGACTCATCAATGTTATGGCATCGGAGATTAGGTCATATCTCCATGGATAGGATTAAGTGATTAGTAAATGACGGAGTACTTAGTACTCTAGATTATACTGATTTTGAGGTTTGTGTGGATTGCATTAAGGGTAAGCAAACAAACAAATCTAAGAAAAATGCCAATAGGAGTTCGAACATATTAGAAATCATACATACGGATATCTGTTGTCCAGACACAGATATGCCTGGTCAGAAATATTTTATCACTTTTATTGATGACTACTCACGATACATGTATGTGTACTTGCTTCATAACAAGCATGAAGCATTGGATGCCTTCAAAGTCTTTAAGGCTGAAGTTGAGAACCAATGCAAGAAACAAATCAAAATAGTGAGGTCAGATAGAGGTGGTGAATATTATGGTAGATACACTGAGAATGGACAGGCACCAGGTCCTTTTGCTAAGTTTCTTCAAGAACATAGAATTGTAGCCCAGCACACTTTACCTGGTTCTACAGATCAGAATGGTGTTGCTGAAAGAAGGAACCGAACACTCATGGACATGGTGCGAAGTATGCTTAGCAATTCTAATCTTCTTAAATTTTTGTGGGCTGAAGCACTAAAGACGGCTGCGTATATATTAAACCGTGTTCCAACTAAGGCTGTCCCTAAGACACCTTTTGAATTGTGGAAAGGTTGGAAACCGAGTTTGCGACATATGCGTATTTGGGGTTGTCCGTCTGAAGTGAGGATTTATAATCCACATGAAAAGAAGTTGGACCCAAGGACAATTAGTGGTTTTTTCATTGGCTATGCTGAAACGTCTAAGGGTTATAAGTTTTACTGTCCATCTCACTCTACTAGGATAGTGGAATCAAGAAACTCAAAGTTTCTTGAAAATGACATGATCAGTGGGAGGGATCGGTTCAGGGATTTAATTCCTGCTCCTGATCATACAGAAACTCAACCTTAGTGATAGTTCATAGCACACCGCAAGTTCAAGTTGTTGTTGAATAACCAATCACTGAAAATCCACAACTTGCTGAAAATCTTCCAGTAGATCAATAAGTTCAGGAATTACCTCAAGATCCTGAAGAAATAGTTGAATCACAAGCTTCTCAGGGAGAAAGTGTTCCAACTTTAAAGAGATCTACTCATGAAAGAAGATCGGCAATTCCTAGTGATTACATAGTGTATCTACAAGAATCTGACATTGGAGCCGAAAATGATCCTGAAACATTTTCACAAGCCATGAGTTGCAAAGAATCTAATTTATAACATGATGCTATGAAAGATGAAATGAATTCCATGAAGAGCAACGGAGTCTGGGATCTTGTAGAGTTGCCTAATGGGGCAAAGGCCATTGGCTGTAAATGGGTCTTTAAGACCAAAAGAGACTCATTAGGCAACATTGAAAGATATAAAGCGAGACTCGTTGCTAAGGAGTTCACACAAAAGGAAGGAATCGATTACACAGAGACTTTTTCTCCTGTATCTAAGAAAGATTCTCTTTGTATAATTTTGGCGTTGGTTGCACATTTCGACCTTGAGTTGCAACAAATGGATGTATAAACAGCATTTCTTAATGGTGATCTAGAAGAGGAGGTGTACATGAAACAACCTGAAGGTTTCTCTTCTAGTAAAGGTTAGCATTTGGTTTGCAAGCTTAAGAAATCTATATATGGTTTAAAACAAGCCTCTCGTCAATGGTATTTCAAATTCCATGGAGTAATTTCATCATATGGTTATGTTGAAAACCCCATGAATCAATGTATATACCAGAAGGTCAGTGGGAGTAAAATTTGTTTTCTTGTTTTATATGTGGATGATATTTTACTTGCAACTAATGATAAGGGTATGCTACACGAGGTAAAACAATTCCTCTCTAAAAACTTTGATATGAAAGATATGGGTGAGGCATCTTATGTCATTGGCATAAAGATTCATAGAGATAGATCTCGTGGTGTCTTAGGACTATCACAAGAAACCTATATCAACAAAGTTTTGGAGAGATTTCGGATGAAGGATTGTTCACCAAGTGTTGCTCCCATTGTGAAAGGGGACAAGTTCAATTTGAACCAATGCCCGAAGAATGAGTTAGAGAAGGAATCTATGAAAAATATTCCATATGCTTCTGCAGTTGGAAGCCTTATGTATGCTCAGGTCTGTACAAGACCTGATATTGCATATGTTGTTGGAATGTTAGGGCGATATCAAAGTAACTCAGGTATGGACCACTGGAGAGCTGCAAAGAAAGTCATGAGGTATCTCCAACGAACTAAAACTTACATTCTTATATATAGACAGACGGACAACTTGGATGTGGTTGGCTATTCGGACACAGACTTTGCTGGCTGTGTTGATTCTCGCAAATCAACGTCCGGGTACATTTTTATTATGGCCGGTGGAGCTGTTTCATGGAGAAGTGTCAAACAGACTTTGATTGCCACTTCTACTATGGAAGCCAAGTTCGTCCCTTGTTTTGAGGCTACTTCACAAGGTGTATGGCTTAAGAGTTTCATTTCTGGGCTTAGAGTTATGGATTCTATTTCTAGACCATTAAGAATTTTCTGCGACAACTCAGCTGCCGTGTTCTTAGCTAAGAATAATAAAAGTGGAAGTCGAAGTAAGCATATCGACATTAAGTACTTAGCTATTAGAGAACATGTTAAGGAAAAGAAAGTGGTCATTGAGCATATTAGCACTGAGTTGATGATTGCTGATCCTTTGACTAAAGGCATGCCACCTTTTAAATTCAAGGATCATGTAGAGAGAATGGGACTTGTTTCCTCTTTATAATTGTATATATATATTTAGTTTATTAAAAAAACTTTTGTGCATTCAGTTATTTTCTCATTTACGTGTGCACTTAACTTGAGAAAATGCGATTTATTCTGGACCTAGAATAAACATAGGGTTTATTCATTAAGTTTTGTTACCACATTAAGAATTTGGGAAGAAAAATGCATTGTAATACATAGATATTAATACTCGCATTCATGGGGACCTTTCACTATGATTCATGTATTTTGTTACTCAAAGAGATTTTAGGTCAACGTATGCACCAAGTGGGAGAATGTAAAGTTTTTAACGTTACTGTAACGTTTTAACGTTACTGTGATTATGGTGCAACGGATGAAAACATTGAATGGCCATTGATGGCCATTGTGGTAACCGATTTCGGTTACGAAACTGATATTCAGAGGTTTTTGATGGAGAACCTCTATAAATAGCTAATGGGTCCTCTCACTACTCACGTTTTTAGAGATATACACCATCACTTATAGTGAGGAAGTGTGAGAAACTGGGCAACATCATTTCCGTGATTTTGCTCTGTTTTCAATGGCTGGAGGTTAGACGATTTTGTTGTTTATTTGTTTCAATGATATTAGAAACATGTTTAGATCATTGTTTGGCTTTCATGGTGGCCTCAGCTCACTCTGCATCGCCCTCTAGAGCTTCGTCAATGGCGACTTTTCTCACTCAGCTGCAGAAAACTAGTCTCTGCTCTCCATTCATGACAACTCTCAGTATCATCATCTCCGAGAAGCTCATGTGCACCCACTATTCGATCTGGTGCTCTCAAGTCATTCCGGCCATCCGAGGTCATGATCATGCAGGATACTTGTTCAGTACTAAGCTATGTCCTCCTGAGTTCATTGAAGCTCGCTCAACTGATGGCTCGACTTCTCAAGTTCCTAATCCAGATTTTGTCCTCTGGAATTATGAAGACCAGATCCTTCTTAGCTAGCTTCTCTCATCTCTCTCGCCATCAATTCTTGGACAAGCGATTCGTTGTAAAACTACTCATGAAGTCTAGAGTGTTCTGGAGCTTCTCTTTGCTTCACGCTCCAAAGCTCGGTTAATGCAGCTCAAGGTTCAGCTTCAAACCATAAAGAAAGACTCTCTGTGTATGGCAGATTATTTTGCCAAAATCGAGCATATTAGTGATGAACTCGCTCTTGCTGGCCACTATGTTGAACTCGATGATCTGGTGATGTGTGTTCTTACTGGACTCTCTTCAGATTATGATCCTGTTGTTGTAGCAATTCTGAGTCGCGGTAGCGAAATGTCATATCATGAGGTTCAGTCCCTGCTTCTTAATCAAGAGACTTCATAATGCTTCTGCTCAATTTGCTTCAGGTACTCATCATGGCCGTGGTGGTGGCGGTCATGGTAGTGGAGCTTCTCGTCCAATTTTTGAAATATGTGGAAAGCAAGGTCATGTTGCCTTAGCTTGTTGGCACAGAATGGAGGAGTCCTTTCAACCTGCAACCATTCAGAATCAACTACACAACAATCCAACAGCTACAGCTGCTGTTGCTTTCTTGGCTACTCCAGAGACTATAGCAGATCCTCACCGGTATACTGATACTGGTGCTACTGATTATGTCAGTGCCAATCTTGACAATCTTGTGATTAGTATTGAATACAATGGTTAGGAGAGGCTTATGGTTGGAAATGGTAAGACCCTTCCCATTACTCATTTTAGATCTTCCAGTATCTGTTCTGATAATATTCATCGATCTTTAAAACTTTATAATATTCTTCGTGTGCCTCAAATCATGAAAAGCTTAATTATCATGTCTACATTTACATCTAAGAATGATGTCTATGTTGAATTCATTCCAATTTTTGTGTTGTGAAGGATAAAACAACAGGGATAGCACTGCCAAAGGGAGTGTTAGGAATGGAGTTTATCTCCTTGATGATCCTTCAACTGGTCTTAACTCAAGAAATAGTTCTAGTTTGTCCCATTTGAATAAGTGTTGTTTCTGTTTCTCCTTTGTCTGCTTGTACAACTGGTCAAGATAATAAAACTGGTTCCATTTTGTATAACCCAGTGTGTCATTCAGGTTCTGTAACCTTACTTGATGCAAAGAGCAGCTTGTAGCATAGACGTTTAGGTCATCCATGTACTGAAATTCCTAGTTGGTTTCACACAATTCATTAATCAAGGGAATTGGTTTAACCTCATTACCTCTCATGAGCGTCAAATGGGATTATATACGTGAATATCCAAATCAATATCCCTATCTAACTTGTCTATTCATACATTTATTAAGTTTAACCCTTAGTTTATCAATTAAGATGTCAATTTCCTCCTGATCTCACGACAATCTAAATTCTAAGGTGATTATCTAGGAATCGATCTCCTCCCCATCGCACGATAACTTAGACTATATTTCTCAATTTTAGACTATGAAATCAATCTCTCCCAAGCATCAATACTAGAATCAAAGATCAACTAATATATTAGCCACATACATTAGAAGTATTAAGTATAGAGAAATATAAATGAATTATAAATGAAACACAAACTAACAATCAACAAAATACTCAAATCATAATGCACACAAAGCTGTGTTAAGTCCTAGTATATAAATCTAGCTCAACATAGATGAATCTAGTACTAATCTTAACAGGAAATCTATAAATGAAAACTTAGAATTTTCAATACAAATTTCTATCAAGATTAGGAGAGAGTGAAAGAAATAGAAAACTTTTTGTGGAGATGAACTTCAAGCTTTTAATCTTTCAAGAACCTCTTCCAACTATCTTCAAGAAATCTCTAGCTCTAAGCTCTTTTCGCTCTACGAATTCTTGGTGTTTCTCTCTAGTTTTCTTCTCTAGCCTCCTCTCCCTTTGCCTCCTCCATCTCTAGGATTTTTAATCCTACAAATACTTCCAATATCATGGCCAAATCATGGCCATTGAATCCAAATGGATCAAGAGCTCAAAATGAGTCAAAGAAGCTCAAAAGTCAGCTTGCATGGCACCTGGGGGGCGCGGCCGTGCAACAGCATCTGGAATTTGGCTGATTTGTGACAAGGAGTGGCTCGATCACGTAGCTCCTTCGCGTGGCTGTGCAGCCTGTTTTCAACACTCGCACAGTTGTTTCTTGGGTGCTCTGTTTCGCCCTTTTTTTTCCGTTTTACCTGATTTTCGTTACGATGCGTTCGTAACGGACTCAAATTAAATTCAAAAGGTTTGAAATACCAATATTTAGAACAAATTCATCTTAATTCTCATTTATTCACAATAACTATTAAAAAGAAAAGTAAAAACACATTAAACTAATAAAAATGCTGAAGAACTCACAATTGTTTGAACTATATGATACTTGATTTGTGAGTGAAATAATCACTCATCATAGCTCCTAGCATAAGAGCTTTTACGAATAAGAAGATAGCGTTTATTAAATATATTAAATATTTTCCCAGAGATGTAAAAATATTTGGAGTAAGTGTTCAACTGAATGAAATATTCATTCATAATGATTGTGTGTTATATTCATGTTTCACATTTTTCACCTAATAAAAAAAAATGTGGTCAAAATGATAAAATCCAAAGGCAACAATTTCCATCTTGATTTTATGCGAAGGTATAAAGCTTACAATTCAAACATTTGTTAATTACTTTTGTTTTCATGGTTGCCTAATTTATAATTTAATTGAATTAACAGATGTATCAATTGCGTCAAAATGGATCCCTGAAGTAACTGATGAGTTGTACTCATTGGTATCTGGGACACATTTCCATGTCTCCTCTTATTCAACATGCATTGTAAACAGAACTTGTTCGTAGCTCATAGAAGATATTCTAAACGACTGACTCATAACAATGGTACATCTATCCCTAGGACTGATGAGATTTTACATTCTAAAGTCATTTAGAATAAATTTTGATGGTGTTATTCCTAATGTATAAGAATATGATTTTATTGATGATAACGAACTTGATCATGATGAAACTATTGAAAATAGTGTAGAGGAAGAAGAAGAAGAAGAATCGGATGTAGACTATGATGATGAAACTGATGAAGATGAACATAAAGATTATATTGATATAATACTCTAATACTGACGACAGAGCTTTTCGCTGCTATAGAACTCTAATACCGACGATAGAGCTTGTCATCACTATAGGTCCTACATAGCAACAAATCTATAGCGATGACAAATGGTGTCACTAAAGCCCTATTTCCTGTAATGTTGCTTTTTGATTGGATATATTAGGATAATATGATTTTGGATACTCTTAATTAGTTTCGTAATTATTTAAGAATAAAAACACAAATAGAAAATCCAACAGAGAATTGTTCATAAACTTAAATCATAGTGATTTTAGTTTAGCTCTAGTGAAATTTTTATTTTATATGGCACTAAAACTAAAGTGACATATATCTTTAAAAGAACCCTATAAATTAGTGACATTTTTAAGGAAATGTCATTAAATAAAATGCCACAAAATCAAGTTTTTCTTGTAGAGGGAGCATGCCAGAATCTGTAAATCATCTATCCAATTTGTTGTTGCAATTTATGTTCAACTAATAAATTGATGTCCTGTCATTTTGAAATTTTAATTGAAAATGATAAGTTATCAAACTTCCAAGAATGTTTCAAATTTAAAATTATGGGCGTCAGTCAATTTGTTGATTAGACATAAATTAAGACTCCAAAATTAGGAAGGTATGTGACAACCTGGCCCTTATATAATCTAAGGAATATTTTCTTCAATTCAAAGGACTTCTCCGAGAATATAATTTCTAAGTTTTATTATAGGTTAATTGCAGAAATAGTCTTGAACTAACCAACTTGCGGCAATTTAGTCCTCAAAGTTCTAATTGTGGTAATTAAGCCCTTGAACTTCCTAATTTGTAGCAATTTGGTTTTAGACTATTTAAATTATAACCTACTATAATTTCTGATAAAAATACACGTGAGGAGTATGTAGTAAATGAACAATCGTTGAAAACATTTATCTAAATTTGTAGTTCCAAAAACCCTAAAAAGTACAAATGATACAGTTTTGTTCTCTTCAAATCATTTTCTTAGTTTATTTTCCCTTAAATATACTTTTAGATACTACAACATGTTTTTCACATGCGTTTTAGGTCAAAAATTTAACAATAAGTAGCAATTGTATAGGGACCGAATTGCTTCAAATTACAAGTTTAGTGAGTACTTATATATTAATTGCCACAATTTTTATCTTTTCATATCCGAACTTACTCACAAAGAGGAATAAGACTTCCAAAACAAATAATAATAGATTATTCCATGATTGAATCGATCCTTCATTTTCCTCTCTTGAATTTCACTGAGGTGGGTACTCTTGCTTAAGATAATGATAATAATTAATTTATTTTGATGAGACCAATGTAATATTATTATTTGTTTGATAAATTAAATTTTATATAAATTATCATTAATGTTAAATTAAATGTAATATTATGTAATATGTATATATTACAATTAATTATAGCATGAAAAAATATGAGTTAAGTTAAAAATTTTCTAAAAATTTTAAAAATAAAATAATAATAAAAAACTATCACATTTTTTCACTTTCTTTCCTTTAAGCATAATATATATAGATTATTACTGTTACATAATAGAGACTTGTATATTTTGGAGTCATGACTGACACTTTAAGCACCCACAAGTTAAATTTTTTACTTATATGTTATTACGAGCGTTGGTGCCCGTGCTTTTGCCACGGTGTCCGTGGTTTTGGTGTGGGTTAAACGTAGAGCATAGTAAATTGGTAATATAGTTTTGGTTATATTATTTACAATAGTTTATAATATTTAATAATAGGATAATAGTTGTCTAAAGTATAGGACAATAGCTTCTAGAGTATTACAAAATGTTAATATTCTAAAGTAGATTGATGATTTATTTTACAACTTTTGTTTCCCTTTGTTTTACTGTTCTTCTTCGCTGCAATTAGAAGGAAAAAGGGAAGATAATGTAAGAACAAAAATTAAGTTCAATTATAAATTAGAGAATAGGAAAAATAATGAATTTTTTATTGTTAGAGTACGAAGTATTTATTGATAAGTATAAATAGATTATGTACCTGATTGATTTTCGTTTTCTTGATACCTCAGTTGATGCTGCTTCTGATCTGAAAGCGAAAACAATATATTATTAGGTAATAATTGATACTATATTTTGTTTTTTATTAAATTAAATATGAATTGATGATTGTTTCTTACTTTTCTGTAATTTTTTTTGGATCAGGTGTTTTTGGATCAAGAGATAGGATTGGTATTATTTCTGTTTCAGGGATGATCGGTGGTGCTGGAAGAGGTAATGGAGTTGATTCATCGTCATCAAATATTTTTGATACTATTGTATCAATTAATACGCCCCTGGTTCTGAAGTAAACCTGAAATATTTTTGTTTGCCCATATAATTGTTCGATAATTGGTGGCAGTGTTGTTGGATCAGTATAGCCTTCTTGTATTGTCAATACTGTGCATGGCTTTTTAATCAGAACCTGAGCTACTTTTCCGAATATGGTTATGACTGTGAATCATGTTTCATCCTCGATTCTTGTATTTAATTTATACCTGTTGGAATAGTGAGGTGGCAAATTTTTTTTAGTATAATAAAGAAATAATATTTTAATTAATAACTAATAATATGAACTATAATTTTGTTTTCTTGTGTAAGTAAAATTGTCGTTTTTCTTATATTTAAATTAATTTGGAAAATATTAGTAGGAATTATTTAGTTGTGTTTTGTACCATGGAATTGGAATTGATGTGAGATGACTGTGTGTGTCACACCACCATCCGCTCCCTGCTTCTCGTAGTTGTCTAGAGCATTGTTGGCAAGAGTTATAATACCAACCTTGATGTGCCTCGAATTTGTATATTGTCGCTTTCACTGTAAATTTCATTCCCTAAGGATAAAAAAAATTTCATGTTAGTTTAAATTATAATATATAATGATATTTTTGTTAGTGTTATCATATTTATGTTAACCTATTGTGCTAATTGATCTAGCTGATTCAGTTCTACAATTGTTTTTCTGTTTTGTAATTTTTGTTGCTCCGGTGGTTGGATTTTTTTTGGAGGAGGAGCTGGGTGGAATTCAAGATATTGTGTTGTGTACTGAAACCTGAATAAGACGTTGGTAAAAAAAGAGAAAAAAAAAATGGTCATGTTTAATAAAGATCGATAAAGTACGACATTTTTTTTTTTTGTTATATAATGAAAGAGGATATACAAAGTGATTATTACCTTGTTTTTAATGCAGTAATTTCAGGTATGTTTACGTTTATATAATATATCGTTGCACCTATACTTGCAGCATAGATATTTCCTATTTGATATAAGAATTCATGTTAATTGGTGAATAAGTAGAATGTATGAGTATATTTATATGTAGGTATAAAAGGGAATTATTAGTTACCTAGATACTGCTTTATTGTCATAGATGTAAAGATGGTTATCACTGGTTCTTCTGCAGTCTTTATCATATCAGTACTAAATTTTTTCATTGTTTCTCCCCATAAAGTGATTTGAAGCTTCTCACTCCTGTAATTGAAATAAAATGATGTTAAAGTATGATTAAAGTTGTGACATCCAGCTCCTCATATAATTAAGAGAGCCAATAATAAACATGCTCTAATTGCATATTAGGCATCTAGAAGTCATTAATACCAGTTTCATAAGAACATGCTCATTCATTATGTTATGTGCATTCACATACATGTTATTGTACTAATGATTGCTGAAGTGTTCCGATGCAGTGTAAAGGCTCAATACCCTCAGAAAGAGAGAGCTCTGTGTGCTAAAAGAACAAAGGATATAATTATGAAAGTAATACTATATGCACATGCATTAAGATCGTATTTGTTAATAACTTGGTCAAATAGTAGTTTTTCGGTAAAATGCAATTTTCATGCACTTCGAAGCCGAATTCACTATGTGTTTAGCACGTCAATAGGCTTAATTCAATGTCTAGGACTCATTTATAGTATTTTATTTGTCGGCGCCAGGTAAGCACGAGGTGGCATTCTAGACACTAATTTGTATTTAGTTGCACTAAGCTAGCTTAGATGAAACTTAATCGCATAATGTCATTTTTATGCATTCTAATAATTAAGTGCTAATACTATGTTTACCATGTTAATTGGAGTGTAATTGACTTTCTTTTTATGTTTAATGATTGGTTATAGGGCTAGGTTCCACTAGATTATAATAAGATTCGCCATATGGATTATAAGTCAAAGTATGACTAGTTTTCACCTTCTAAGCTAGGTTTCACCATTTTAGTCTACACTTGGGTGTATAGGATGGACCAACGACGTGGTGAGTATGCTAAGGATGTTTTAGAGCGGGACACATGGAAAGCAATGAGCAAAATACCCCTTAGAATTTAAGTTATGCCATTTCTTAGCCATTAAGTATCACTTTTTGACCAAATCTGGTCATTTGCTTTCCCTTTCTCTCTAGCCACGACCTGAGCCTTTCCAATACCTTCCTACACTTCTCTCAACTCCTCTTATCCATATCCAAGAGTTTCCAAGTGGTAGAACTCAAATTGGAGCTCTAGAAAGCAAGATAGACCAAAACTAGTCAAGGTAGCTCTATTAAGTTCTTCTTTCTAGGACTTGTCCTTTAATTTCAGTTCTCTACTTGTTTCCACTTAAATATTGGTTTCATCAGGTCCTCCTAAGTTCAAAAATCCATTTCTAAGTCTTGGGAATTAGTTTGGTGGAGATAGAAAGCAAGAACACTAGCAAAGACTCAAACTAGTCAAGGTGAGGTTTATGTTGGATTTTGAATTTATAGTGAGTTTCCTTTATTTCAGCTCTTAAACCTAAGCTATTATTTGATGAATAATAATCTTAGAAACCCTTATATATTGCTGGAAATATAAAATTTAAGTTAAGGATTAATGTTAAGTCTAAAGCCCCAAAGTTTGCTATTTATAGAGTTAAGTGTTTTCGTGTGTAGTAGATTAAGTTTTCTATATTTGTAACCTGATTTCTTAAGCTTAGAGTGTATATTTTATTGATCCTATTGTTTATTACACTCATTTGGTGGCTTCTTGTGATGACACACAAGTGTAAAAGTGGTTTTAAACTTGTTTAAACCGAAAAAGAGTTCAAGTGTACTTAGATTGTTCTAAGTGATCCTCTTGATGTGTATATGTGGGAATTAGATTGTTAATTGTTATTGCAGGTTTAAAACCATAATTTTAGTCATGTGGGAATGTCCTAAAAATAGGGGAGGTGCTGTCCAAATGTTTTTTTAAATGAAATGGCACCATTTAGGAGCAAATGGACTAGTTTTATAAAATTATGTGCCATTTTGGATCATTTTGTGCTAATGAACTAGCATTCATATTTTAATACCTTTGAACAGTTTTTCAATACTAGTTATTGATTTTCAAGTGCCTTAAGTGATTTATATGCTTCCAAGTCATTTTAAGATCAAGTTCCTAATTTGGAAAAAAATTCTGATTTCGGTATTATTCTAGTGTCTTGATGTATTCTTTTGGCAAAATGTGCATTTTGAATAACAGTAAATTATGACAGGTGAATAGCATACCAATCTCTAGAGGATATTGACCCTTTCCACAATTCATTTCTATTCAGGACACGAGGTAAGTAAAGTACTCAACTGCAACACAAGAATTACGTGCTATATAAGTATCTATTATGTTTCTATGTTTTGCATTTATTCTAGTTATGAGTATGACCATTGGCATTTCGATTTCAGCATATATATGCTTGGTAATTTTGGTGTGGTATTATTATGTGCACCATATAATCATGCATGTTTTATGAAAAAGTTTAAGAAGGGTAATATGATTTATGAAATGCCTTAGTATTATTATGTAAAACTATTTTATCATAGATAAGTTAAGACCAGGTAACTTTTAGAAGGTTTTGTGTCACTGTTACGGGGAAGCAGGATAAACATTTACAGTTTCAGAGTAGCAGTCCCAGGAAAGGGGCAAGTTTGACGGGATTAGTCAAAAAGTGTGCCACAGTATTCCTCCTCCAAGGTATATAATAGATTATACTACAGTCTCGGGCCGCCTTATCTCTTGAGCTCGACAGGGTAACGATGGAATAAGGTTAGTAATGAGCCCCACTATGGTAAGAGCCAGCGGGAGGAGAGCCCATGGGATATCATTAATTCAAGAAGCCCTGCAGGCATAGTGCTGAACCGGATAGTGGGCACAAGACAGGGAAGGGTCTAAAGGAAATTATTTATTCTGAAATATTTAAGCAAGGACGGTCATACATTTAATTCATGTCATTAAGCCATAGGTCATCCATTACTTTACTTACTGAGCTGTAGCTCATTATAGTCTTGTGTTGCAGGTAATAATTGAGATGACGGCATGAACTTGTGAGCTGGAGTAGAGGCCCAATCTTAGTGTTGTACATATGGATATTTTGACTACATGTGGGGCCTAGTTTGTGTATTTTGGGATGTTTTGCATCGATAAAATTGTTTTTAGTTCGTTTCTTTTGGTATCTATTTACTACGTATCGTTTTATAATATATATATATACTGATCCACACTATGTTTGTGAGTAAAGTCAGCTATCCATAGAGTTTTAAAGAAAAAAAAAAAGTTTCAAATTAGCCCGTATTTTTGGAAAAAGAAATACAGGATTATTTTCCGAAAGTAACGCCTTGTATTTAGAAAGTTAATAAATTTCCTACTAGTAATGTGAACATAAGGGCATTACAAGTAGTAACGCTTTGTAAATAAACAGTTAATAAACTTCCCACTAGTAGTATGTGGATAAAAAAAGGATGGGCGTTACAAAAGTAGAGTATAAAATGTTTTTGAATATATAAATTTTGATGTTAAGTGAATTAATTACCTGATATTTTGTATTGTTAATGTTCGTCTCGGCGTCATTTTTCTTTTGACATTAGTTTCTTCGAGGTCATGTATTTCTGTTAGCATTCCTATTACATCTGGTAAAAGGGAAGAAAATTGATATGAAAAAATTTAAATGTGCATTGATAAATATTAATCGAAAGATAGTACTATGATTAATAATACCTGATAATATGTCATGGACATCAGTTCTTGAAGGTAGGTGATCAAACTCTACGAAGTAAAATTTATGCATCGGGATATTCGTTGTTGGTGTTGTTCTTAGAGTAAAGGATGTTGCTCTAGCGAATTGCAATATTGCAATGTGAGGAACAATTTTGTACTTTGGTTTATTTGGTATGAAATTAAAGTTGCTGATTCGATATATTTCTCCTTCTATAATTTGTTGCAAGATATGATCTGCATCTCGAGCTCTAATTATTCTGTGGATTGCTTCGTGCTGCATTTTACAAAAAAAAATGTTTACTTATTATATAATATCTTGTTAAAATTGAATGATAGAACATATATATGTTTTGTATATTAAGTTGAATAAAAGCGCGGTATGAAGTGATTTGATGTTACTTTTTTTACCTCATGATCAATTAAGATACAATCAAGACTTATGAGGCATCCTGTTGTGTAGTCGTTATTGTGCCAGAGTCTGCTAATACGTACTTCAATTGCTCCATAAATCTCCTTTGATTTCAGTGATCGTATTGGTGTTGCCATTTTTTGTCTTCTTTTTCTTTTCTTTTTTTTATCTGCAAGAACAAAAAAAGTTTGGTAAGATGTAGATAATATTAAGAATATTTGGGAATTGTATGTATAAAAGGTCTATAAATACGTAGATAAATTTGTATTGAGATCATGCTTTAATATATAAATTAATAATATAATTTTTATGCTTGTAAAATATTATGTAAAATTTCTTTGTAAACTGTATTTTTAACGTGATTTGAATATTTACCGATAGATTTATTTATTAATATACATAGGTTTTTAGGAGTTGTTACTCGTGATAAGGCTACATATAATTGACCGTGTGTAAAGATTTCATCTTTTAGATAAATGCCAACTTTATTTAGTGATTGTCTTTGACTTTTATTTATTGTCATTGCATAACAGGTTTTTACAGGGAATTGTCGCCTTTTTAGGCTAAATGGCCATTTGGACTCATTTACAACCATTTCTATTCTTGGAATGTATATTTTTTCATTTTCGCTACTTGAATTTATAAATTGACCTTTTATGACCTTTCATTTTAATCTCATATTTTCTGTTAGGGATAATAATTTGAAATGTGGTCATAAGTAAGAGTTATTTGTTCCAGCAGGGATAACAGGTAGAATTTGTCGAAAATCACCACCTAATATAATTGTCATTCCGCCAAAAAGTTTGTTAAAATTGTTTTTTAAATCTTGTAGTATTCTGTCCAAAGCTTCAAAGCAATATTTGTTATTCATCGATGCTTCATCTTATAATATTAATGATGTTTTTTCAATTGATTTTTCTAATTGAGTTCCTTTTTTGATATAGCAAGTAGAGAATTTATCTGTTGATAAAGGTATTCGAAATCTTGAATGTACAGTTCTGCCTTTAGGTAATAATAACAAAGCTACTCCAGAAGATACGACAACTAAAATAATTCTATTATTTGATCTAATTTTTGTAATAATTGTATTCCATAAATAAGTTTTTCCAGTGCCTCCATGCCCATAAATAAAAAATAAGTTTTGTATTTTATTATTTAATGATTTTATAATTTGTTCATAAATATAGCGTTGTTCATTATTTAATTTTTTTTCTAAAATCTTGTTTTCTTCTTTTAATTTATTAATGTCATAATCTAGTTCTTCTCGTAAAAGTTTATTATTTAAATTGTCGATTAATATTCCTATTCGTAAAGGTAAATTAAAATTTGTTAAGATAGATGAATTTAGGTTTAGTTGCTTTTCTAGTTCATATAATACATAGTTGTATAATTCTTTTTTTGGGATTTAGAAGTTTGGATTATTGAATAGAGTTTTAATTCTGTGCATAATATCTTTTGTCATAAGCCTCCAATGATTTTCAAATAATATTGTTGGATGATTTACATTACAGAATAATAAAATTACGGTAAATAATTGTGGTAATTGATGTGGTGTTGACCAAAATGAGGCTTCTAATATCGATTCATTCCATTCTTTATCATCTCCCAATAAACCTAATGCATTGCAAGTGGCTTGATTTGTTGAATATGTTATACCATTAATGGTTCGTATAGATTCGAAGCTTGTTGCGCCTTTTTGATGATTTAGTAATAGTTTTAGATAATATAATTCTCTAGAATTTGGGTGGACATAAAAAGTTCGTCCAATTGAATATCCTGATTTTCTTAGTGTCCAAATCTTATCTTTATTATTCCATACCCATTTAGTTGGAAATTGTATATATGAAAGTAATCTGGCTTCTATATTAATTTTGTTTATTTCCATCCATTCTGTTAAAGTTGTTCTTTGAATGCCTGGTTGTCTGATTATATTATCAAGACGTTGATTTCAATGAAATGTTATATTTTGCATGTGTGGTAAATGAATTATTAATCTTTGTATTGCTGGATTTCTGTGATATATAGGATATTCATATAATCTCCACATAGCTTCATACGGTGTTATATATTGACAATTAATATAATTTTTTATTTCATCTATTTCTTTGTAAATTATTTGACCGGATTGCTCCGTGCGTATATTGTCTTCAATTATTGCTCTGATTCTGTCTGAGCTTTTAGTTAAATATTTAAATAAATATTTTATTAATATTGATTGTGAACATATTTCAACATTGATATGAGCACGAAATTTTAAATATAGGTTTATATTGTAAGGAACTACAATTCTGTTGTCTAATTTAATATTTTCTTTTTCTACGTAAAATGTTGTATTTCTACGTTTATAATTGACAAATCAATTTTCTTCTATTGTTGTTTCGTTTTTAAATTGTCTAGAGAATTTTTTAGAACAAATTGATTTTTTCATATACGGAGCATTTATTTTGGTAGAACCACATGGTCCATGTATCATGAATTCTGCAATAATATTATATTCTTCTGGAATATTCAAGAAGAATTTTAGTTATTAAGGCCACGCTTGGATACACTTTCAATTGACAGTGTATCCATCAAATCATTTGGAGGAAATTAGATATTATACGGTATTTTCTAAAAAAAAATTTCAAAAAATATGGTAGTTAACGTTTTTTTAAGGTGTGGTACGGTTTTTATTAGAAAAATACTATTTTTTAAAAAATATTTAGAAAAATATCATTTTTTAAATAGTAACTAATAACCGGTAACCAGTTTCCAGAAACTAGTAACTAAAGGTATTTATAACTAGTATATAACTGGTAACCAATAACTGGTAACCAATTTTCAAAAACTAATAATTAGTAACCAGTTTTCAAAAATTAGTAACCAGTAACCATTTTTAAAATGGTATTTTTCTAAAAAAAATTTAAAAACTGATATTTTTCTAATAAAAATTGTGTAAAAATGTGAAAAAAGACTGACTTCCATATTTTTATAATTTTTTTGGATTTTTATAGGTAAAAGTGTTAAAAACCCTATCATTTTTAATTATTAAAAACATAAACATGCTTGGTAACTATAAAAATTAACTAGAAAAATATCATTTTTAAAAATCTATTTAGAAAATATCACTTTTAAAAGTTTTATTTAGAAAAATACCATCTATGAAAATACTATTTTAACTTTTATATATAAATTCTCACTTCTCAAAGTTTATTTACAAACATACCACTTAAAAAAAATTATTTAAAAAATACCAATTTTCGGTTTTAGTTTTTGTTTTAAAAGATTTTGGAAGTGAAACCATTATTTTTAAAAATTTTGTTTACAATTTTTTAAAACGGAAAACAAAAACAATGTTACCAAGTATGTTTTCCAAAAAAAAAATTTATGAATTTTTATTTATCTATTTATATATAATAAAAGGGAATAAGCAGGCAGCTCTTCACTTTTTTCTTTTGCCTTTTATACCCTTCATTTTTGTTTTTGTTTTTTGAAATTTAATAAAGTAAGGGTAATACAGACTTTTTTTTTCTTTTTTTGTAAATTTTAAAATAATTTGAAAAAATACCTTAAATTCCTAAACGTTGATAATATATGCTACGATTATGTATATTTGTATATATTACATTATTGATATCAAATCTTTATTTTAGTTTTTAATCTAAATTTTTACTACTAATAGCCGGACACGTGCCTTTGGCAAGTGTTACCATACTAGTTTAAACAGAAAATAAAAATGTATTCAAACAGGCCCTAAATGTACCGAATATTTTCTCATTGATAAGCAAATTTGAGGAATGGCATGAGATTCTAATGTGTTGCAACAGAATTAGACATTTTCAAAAAGCGCCTCAAATCATGGAATTTGAAAGATCCAAGATTGCAGGTATACCAATTTTTTGATTTATTTTAAGAAATAAACAAATATAAAAATTGATTGTCGTTGTTGTTGCAACAGTTAGAGGAATTCCGCTGCTGTTGCAACAGTTAGTCGTATTGTTGTTGTTGCAACAATGAAGTATTAAACGTGTGCTGCAGGCAAAACAATCACAATAACGAAATTAAAGGAAAATAAATGACACCAGAGATTTTTACATGGTTCGGCTATTTTTCAATAACCTACTCCATGGGGCCACGCCCAGAGAAAGAAACATATTAGTAGAAATTTTTAAAGTACAAACACCAATGACTTAAACAAGAAAGACTCCCTCATATCTTGATGCACCGTGTTTGACTCTTCACTCAATATGTTCAGCGAGCTCCACTCGTCTTACTTGACTCCAAGCTCTTGAACTCCCTTCAATAGCTGGATCAATATTCTCTGCTACGGCGTACTTTCAGTTCCACACACTAGGACTCCCTCTTATGCACTAGAACCTATCTTCTCCCGAAGAACACCCAGCCCTTCTCCCGAAGGACTTTTACAATCTCAAGTGATTTTCCTAGAGCTAATCACTCTAAGAACATTCAAGGCTCACACAAAAACAAACTCCCAAAACTCTTTTACAAATGCTCTCTTTTTCTCATAGTTTGGGCACAAAATAAAAGCTCTATTGTAGCATAGTTTTCTCTCTGAAGTGCATACAAATCCCTTGGACTTGGTGAGCTTTTATAGATGAATTTCCAGCCCCAATTTCGTGCTCCCTTGGTGTGAAAATGCTGAAAATAAGAAAGGAATGATTTGCCACGAAATCTGTTGTCATTCCTTATTTGGACAATCTGAAATCTGTTGCAACAGCTTTCATGAATCATTCCTGAAAAGTATCCAGGTACATAGAGAGAAGTTCTCCACAATTTTGGCTCTTCTTAATCAGCTGAAATCACTCTTATTTACCTGCAAAAACTTTCCTTAAAGGCAAGGATTGATTTCACAATTAATTGGAGTCAATCAAAATCAAATAAGAGAACTTTCCATAAACAGCACAATCTGTTGCAACAGATTCTGCTTGAAAATCCTGGCAGCTCATCAAATTAATTACATTAAATTAATGAGGACATAATCTGTACCATAATGGATGAAATATTATCTTGATTCTGCTTACACACCTGTAAAAAATCATTATCCAAGATTTGATGTAATAAAGAGCAAGAATCAATCTAAAAATGGAAACTTAATCAAGGGAAAATGAGATAAAATATCTCAATCAATTAGGCCTAGCTTAGTCACGAAATTCCATCAGCAATAATCCTTATTATCCTTCTAAAAACGTTTAATAGGGAAAATTAAGCCAAAAGATGCAAGAACAAAAAGTTTCCAAAATTAGATTTTCGGCCTATGTAAATCCGTTGCGAGCAATCTTGTAAATCTGTTACAACAAGTATTTTACAACATCAGCAGACCTGTTGCAACAACTTGTTAGTTTTCTCACAACAACTTGAGTTTATTGTTTTTGCCAATTGTTTGCCAATACTGGCCAATACCTTGGACCTAACAGAATTTGATTGTAATTAATGCTGGAACTTTTTCCTTTGTTGATTGACAATATTTGACAGGTTTAAATGATCATTCTTAGCTGTCCAAAACCGTGTCCAATAATCTGGACGTGATTATTGTATCTGTTCATAAAGTTGTCACAATAACTTGTTGATAGATTGCATTTTTGGAAAGATTCTAATTTTGTTCTAACTTGTTCACAAATTTGTCTTCAGCCTTTTATCAAGAGGGCTGCAAATTCATCTATAAAGCTCAGTCATTCCTATAAGTTTTGTATGCACTTAGAGAGAAAAAATTTCATTGTAAAAGAGCTTTATATGTGTAAGAGGTTTTTATAGCCCTTTTGAGTCTTAGAGAGCAAGTGTGTTTACTAGGTATTGTTTGAGTGCAAGTATTTATGAGGATGAGGAACACAATATTTTCAGAAGAAGATCGATTTGGAGTTGTGAAGGCAGTTCATTAGTGAAAGGTCAACAAAGTCAAGAGTAGCTCGCTAAACAAGATTGATAGAATGAATACAGCACATTGCGGCAATTTAAAAGAGGTAGTCTTTTATTGTTTAAGTCAATTAGTATTTGTATTCTTTGATACTTAACTAATTAGTTTAATTCTAGGTGCAACCCAGTAGAATCGTGAGGACCAAATCACGCTTAAAACGTCTCGTCTCCGCTTGTATTTTTATCTATTGCGATATATGCACTTGTTGTTGCAACATTTGAAATCTGTGTTAAAATTAACAATATTAATCAATTAATTATTTATTTGGTATCACTTACAAAAACAGATCTTTCAAGTTACAAATTCTCGATCTAATTTAGTCTTTCATCTTATTGAAGGGAAAGATACATATGAGGACTAATCTGTGAACATGTTGTGTATAGCAAAAGAGCAAAGGAACTGGTACAAAAGATTTTGTGAGCTTAGACACTTCTGCCATGCCAGAACTAGAATTACGTTTAAGAATGTTCTTTAAAGAATATAGGGTTGGATTAAAACATTAAGCATTCATGGTAAATTAATCACGTAATATTGGGTTAAGTCCAGCGTGATCTACAAGTTCTCAAAATGAAAGTAAGCAACAATTTCAATTAGCAATCGTTTGTTAGCCAATGTTTCTAGAAGTTCTTGTTCTACTAACTTTATTATTATTTATCTTGACCAAGAAAATTGTTACAACTTGTTTTACTGCTGATAATCTATGTACCTCTTCTTATAAAAGAAAGTCACGTACTGATCTGGGTTGATCGAAACAGTTACTTTAATTTCGATATTTTCTTTTTGCTCAAAAATTCACCCTGTTAACTTTCTTTGGACATTTTAATTTTTGGAACTATAAAAATGTACTATAGGATTCAGCTGGTGGTGATGTACAGGAGGATTCAGCTGGTGGTGATATTGAAGGAGAAGACAAGAAAGGCTTGGGTGGTATTTGCAAGGACTCAAGGCTCCCTTCCAACATTTCTATGACTTTACTCATTGTTGGCCGATTGGAAGGGTCGGTTTGTATGCACCACAAGCTCACAATTATCATTTTTCTCACTTTCACTCTATCTTCTTCATCCGCAATTCTCTTCAGGCTAAGCTCTTCGTCTAGCTCAAGTCGCTTGTAAACCCAGTGAGGAAAATATATTTCGCTAGTATTATGAACTCTGACATTGACATTCTTTCTTCCTCCCACTATTTCTAGAATCATCATTCCATAACTATAGACATCAGACTTGTATGAGATCCCTCCAAAGTTTCTACTGAAGACTTCGGGAGCAATATATCCGACTGTCCCTCTTAGACCCAACATCGAGATGAGACTTTCTTTTCTGTTACAAATTTTGGCAAGGCCAAAATCGGAGATTTTGGGCACAAAGTCTGCATCAAGAAGAATATTATGAGGCTTAATATCAAAATGCAAAATCCGCGTGTTGCAACCTCGATGTAAGTACTCTAATCCCCTAGCAATGCCAAGTGAGATCTGATAGTGTGTTTCCCAATCCAACTTATGATCATTTTGACTTTCAGAAGCAGTATCTTCGAAAACGAACTTCTCAAGAGATCCATTTGGCATGAACTCATAGATAAGAGCTCTTTTAGCACCCTCAAAACAGAAACCCAACAGAGAGACAATGTTAACATGGGAAGTTCTGCTAATGGTTGCCACCTCATTGATAAATTCTTCTCCATTCGCTTTTGATTTGTTTAACACTTTCACTGCAACAAGACTGCCATCATGCAACTTTCCTTTGTAGACGCTACCAAAGCCTCCTTCGCCTAACTTTTCTTTGAAGGAGTTGGTCATTTTCTTAACATCCGAATAACTATATCTTCTAACTTGAAGGGGACCACAGTTCCTTAGAAAGTCCTCAATACTTCGATGAGCAGAATTTTGATTCTTACAGAAGAAGGTTATTAAAAAATTAGATGAAAACTTCCTCAAGTAGAAGAACAACATAATCATGAGTGCCCCGATTCCAGCAGCTGTTGTAGCTGCAATAAAAGTAAGGAAATGAGAAACTCATACTTCAAATCATCCATAAAAAATTAAACCAGCTGCTAATTAACCACGTCGAAAAGTAGTGTAAGAAGGGCATAATTCACTTGATAATGTGTCATTCAATCTGTTAAGTAACTCTGTTAATGTTTGCTTAAAATGAACTCCGGTAATGTTTAGTATTTTGTTTCAAGTAAGATGTACAAAGAACTGTATAGAACAGAGAAGTTACATAGGCCGAAATAACAAAAAGAAGGGATTTAAGAAGAATTGTACCTATTGCTGCCCTAAGCATGGACTTTCCTCCTTTTCCTGCAAAATAACCATCGCATAAGAGCACATTCACAAGAGACAATTTAGTTTTCTTAGAAGGGGGGAAAAAAAAAACAAAAACAAACATAGAACAAACAAACAAACAAACAACGAAAATAGAGGCTTCTTTAGGTAGACAATAAAGCTGCAGCTTGCAGAAATAAACGAAATTTGCAAACTATATATTATATTCAATAATAATTTTACAAGACCATTTTCTATTCTACTTCAAAGAGTCCACTTGGTTTGGAGCCAGACAAATTAATCACTAAAAAGTATTGCATCCTGCTTAAGGACTCCAAATGATTATGCCTTACCATAGGACTAAAATCTTCAACCTATTGACTTGAATATTCCTTTACTGCCCAAAATATATTCTATCTTGGCGGAAATTATGGTAACTCTACCATTCTCAGGATTTCCCAACATCAAAAACATGTCAATCAACGCGATCACCACTACTCCAAACGATTTTTGCTTACCATTCTCGTGATTCACCACCCTTACCAACTTCATGTGCATAATCTTAACGTAACATTTGAAGGTCACAAACAGAACAAAGATAATGACAGCAATATTCATACCTTGATTCATGCTCAGAGATTTCCTCAATAGGGGATTACCGGTCGTAGTCAACTTCACCCACGACGGAAAACGAGGAACCACACCGGAAAGATTGTTATTCGAAACATCAACAACCTGAAGTTGCGGCAAAATGGTCAAGCTATCCGGTATCGAACCAGTCAAGTTATTATCATTCAGCAACAAATTCTTCAACGATGTGAGATTAGCCAAAGCAGGGGAGATCGTCCCCGTGAAATGCCACTTTTGGAAATTCACCGTTATAACGTTCCCATCCGAGTCACAACTAATGTAAGTCCAGCCATTGCAAGCATCATTTCCTTTCCAGGTATTAGCTAACTCTATAGGATACCTCAAATCTTTGGCAACCTCGAGCAACGTCGTGACCTGAGCATCACAAGGTCCCGCAGTGTCCTTACAGAAACCATTAGTACCGGTGAGATCAACATTGGTGACGGACGAGGGGAACGAAGGCAGAGGACCCTGCAACATGTTGTTAGATAGAGAGACGTTTCGCAAGCTCGAAACCAACATCAGAGAGCCTGGAACGACGCCAGTGAAGAGGTTGTCTCGGAGCTGAAGATCAAAAAGAGTGTCCAATTTAGACAGGTCCGGGATAGGACCCGTCAACTGATTCTCCTGGAGCCAAGCCTGGGACAACTCGGTCATATTCGACAACACATCAATTGTACCCGATAACCCCATTTGCTGACTGTTGAGCCAGAGGTTTCGAATCCCAGTTCCAGCAAAACTCGGAGGCAAAAACCCGGTGAGACGATTCTTAGAAAGCGTCAAATCCTGCAAGTCCGGGAAGGAACCAAAGATATCAGGTATCGAACCAAACATGTTACAACTCCCCATGCTGAGAGTGACCAAGCTGGAAGAACCAGCGAGCTCAGTGGGGAAATTCCAGGGAACAAGCTTGGAGTTCCGGCTCATACTCAAGGTCACCAAACTGGTGAGTCCTTGGAAACAACCCAAAGGTACGGAAGTGAAATTGTTGCCGTCAAGGTAGATTTCTTGGAGGGAAGAAAGGTTGGCGAACGAAGGCAAAGGCCCGGATAAGGAGTTGCCTTGGAGACTGAGGGAGGTGAGTTGAGAGAGAGAGGTTAGATTGGAAGGGAGAGTTCCTATCAGGGAGTGATTGGCCAAGTTGATCACCGTGACTCGGCCGGATGAGCTACAGTTGACGCCTTTCCATTTAGTACAGTAGTCGGCCGAGCTCGACCAGCCGCTCGGGGCTGGAGAGATGGCTGCGAGGAGCTTCGACATCACGGCGGCTTCATCGGCTGTGGCGGTGAGGATGAGACAGAGGAAGGTCAAAACAGCTGGAGTAAAATGATGGAGCCCCATTCTAGATTCTACGATCCTTGCTGTTAGAGACACGAGAGGATGGGAAGAATAATAACTTTGTCGCTCAATCTGGTCAGGTGGTGGCTTTTACGACTTCAATTAGCAGCCACAACGTCCAAACGCAATACATTTGTCGCTCTTTTAATGGATGTTGACTGTTAAAAGGTGGTTATTTGGAAAATATCACCTGGGGCCTGGCTCAACAACCAGCTTTTTATATTGAGCTATCAGGAGCTCATTTAACCTTTACTCTTTTTCAAGAAAACTTATATATAATACAAATATGTATACAAGGGCACTTGTTTCAGGTTTTTTTTTTTTTTTTTAACCTATTCATTGTATTGTCTTGTTGCCTAATTCAAATTCATTAAGCATGTTTTTTCATAATAAAAGTTTGACAGAAAAATTATTAAATAATGAAATTTTTTTTTCTAACTATTCAAATTATAGTAACCGTTAAATTATATGATCTAATCAGATTAATCATGTTACTCTAACTTAAATTATATTAAGTTTTCTTCAGAACTCTAATTATTTTGGATGGTAAAATACCATTTCAAAACTACGTGACCTCATTTAGTAAAGATATTTGCAGTGAATAAATGACTGGATGGAAAAACTTTCACTCGATTTCTTCCAAATCCGCCATTGAAAATTTGTAAGAAATTGGGAGAGATTTTGTTCCTTTTTCCCCACCTCCAAAACACCAGTCTAAACAGAATCAAATGGTTTGCACTCGAGTATATGATGGATAAAAGTAAGAAAATGGCAGCCAATGGGCAAATAAAGTTAAACAGGAAAAGACGTTTTCCACATAGTAGGCACTTGCTTCCTCAACAATTTTTTTTCGTTCTTTGTTTGGTTTTTCTCCCTTGTCCCGTTCTTAGTCGCGTCGTGCATTGACTTGGCTTGAAAACTACATGAAGTGTATCAAACGTCTTCAACGAGGGAGGTTCGTGGTAATCTTCCCACCAAGACTCCAAGAGGAAGAAAGGTGGAAAAGTGAGCTACCTGTCTCCAATATTGAGCAGGACTCTAGTAACTTGTTTGGGACTGGATTGGATTAGACTGAATTAATAATTAGGATTAGACTGACCTAGACAAAATTATATTATTTAGTACTATACAATGTTTAATATAACACAAGATTAGAGGATATATACATAATAAAAATTTTATTAATATAATTTTCATAATATTTTTTTATGAAATAAGAATATAAATATTTCATAAATTGAAAAGAGAAAATTGAACAATAATTAAATAAAAAATGTTTTTTTATTTTTTCTAATAATTACTATATGTTTAATTTTTTTTTTTAACGGGACATGCCATTTTTTTTAAGAAAAGACCAAAGATAAAAACTATTTTATCACAAAAAAGATCTTAGTCCTTGTTGGAACTAAATAAACTCTAGTTCTAGATAGGACTATTTAATGGAGAAATTAGACATTATACGGTAATTTAGAAAAAAAGTTTGAAAAATACGGTGGTTTAAGTTTTTTTAAGGTGAAGTACAATTTTTATTAGATTAATACTATTTTTTAAAAGTTATTTAGAAAAATGCCATTTTTTAAAATAGTAGATAGTTTCTGGTAACCAAAGGTATTTATAACTGGTAACTAGTAACTAGTAATAAATTTTCAGAAACCGGTAACCAGTAACTATTTTAAAAGTTGATATTTTTCTAAATATTTTTTAAAAAGTGATATTTTTCTAATAAAAACCGTATGAGAATTTGAAAAAAGCCTGAGTTCCGTATTTTTGTAATTCTTTTAGTTTTTTATATGTAAAAGTGATAGAAACCCCTATTTAATCTCATAGGAGAGGCACTATTTTTGAGGCCGAACTCTTTTGTCCAATTCATCAAAAAGCCCAAACATGAGAATGGAAAAAGAGTGGGTTTCTATCACTTTTACGTATAAAAAACTAAAAGAATTATAAAAATACGGAACTCAGACTTTTTTCAAATTTTCGTACGGTTTTTATTAGAAAAATATCACTTTTAAAAAAATATTTAGAAAAATACTATTTTTAAAAATAGTTACTAGTTACCAGTTTCTGAAAACTTGTTACTGGTTACTAGTTACCAGTCATATACCAGTTATAAATACCTTTGGTTACTAGTTACCAGTTTCTGGAAACTGGTTACTAGCTTCTAGTTACTATTTTAAAAAAAGATATTTTTCTAAATAATTTTTAAAAAATGATATTTATCTAATAAAAACTATACTGCACCTTAAAAAAACTTAAACCACCGTATTTTTCAAATTTTTTTCAAAATTACCATATAAAGTCTAATTTCCCCAAAAAGAGTCAAGTCTCTCCCGATAATTCGGGCCTAGGGCCTAGAGCTACAAGAACCTAAAATTATGGCCATACACATCGAAGAAGTCCTCAATGAAGCATTACCCTTGTTTGGGAAATAAAAACTTCCACTTGATACTATCATAGCGTGAACACTATACACCCCAAAGTAAGTTGTTCCATAAGGAAACGAAAAACAAAAAAATTTATACTGAAAAATTTGCTGGAGAAAAGTTGTCATATAGTTTGCGGTCGAACCAATAATGGGAATTTTATTTGGAGAAAAAAGTGGTAATTAAGAACATCCAAATAATAGGTTCATCTTTCTTCCGTGCTTCGGTTGCTCGGAGAAAATGGATTGTTAGAAAACTATACAGTCCTTAATTGAAGGAGATAGCGTCATATACGCTTCTATACGCTTCTGCACCCTCTATTGGGACAGGCCCCTGCATCGCAATGAATGGTGATTAATCTAACGTGTCACGTGCGTTTGACGAAACCAACCTTCCTTAGATTAATCATATTGTTCCAAGCACAAGGAGAGGACTTAATTAACTACAACTGCAGCAATTATATATACCACTTGAAAAACTTTTTATAAATAGCATCGTCTTTCATTAATATATTATATCGTATCAACCAAATGCACTGAAACGTGTTCTGAGGCATCATGACAAAACAAAAATTTTAAAAATAATAAAAAACTAAAAAAAGTACGTGAATATTGCGTGACAGATGACTTCACGGGTATATACGCAATATGGATCAGAAAAAAGGCTCGTAACTACATACCTGGGAGTGAGATGCGCTCATGCACACTAAACTTTTGTTCAAAGCATCTTTAGCGGTCAAGAAGTGAGACCATCAACAGCAGATGTGGGAATTTTAATCCTACTACTACATGACTGAGTTTCACGAAACCGTACATAAAAGGCTTCAGTTTTCCTTGTACATCTCAACTCGGAAAGCACAGTCTTCCGTATCCCATTTGAGCAAACATACGCAACTTCAGAGGAACTGTCACCTCCTGTGGTGCTGTCGCCAACTCTCTCAGGACAAACATCATTCACCATATCGGCCGCTAAGAATTCAGTACATTTCTCCGGTATCCATAGCGTATAAGTCTCCTGACATAATCTCTGTTTCATGGCACTCTAGCATGAACGCTGGGACGTGGCTGCAGCCTCGGATGCCATCACCTCCCCAAACAGGTTAGGAGCCAAGAGTCCTATTTCCGCGATTCAAGTTGCGGCTTTAAGCTTCGAATTTCGCTATCTTTCTATGAGAAACTTGATATGAGATGATAACTCCACGGAAGCTAATACAATTATCAAGAGATCATCAGGATTTGCATTTAATTTTAGGATCAAATTAAAATGGTACACAAGCAGCTTCTGTGGAAAATTTGCAGAGCAACTGGAGATTCTGTTAAGATGAGCATTTGTATTGGAAGAGGACGTGTTTAAAGTTCAAAAGCATAGGCTTCAACAAGTGGGGTGGGCTCGTAGAATTTTCCAAAAAGGAATAAGGCTGATAGAAGTGTTGCTTGACCCGGCTTTATTGAAAATCACTTTTGGACTATAGACTACAGTAGACCAGACATACGTGGTCCCTACATTACAGCTTCATAGCATGTAAATCAATTGAACCTTGTTTCTTTCTTTCTTTCTTTCTTCTTTCTTTTTTTTTTTTTTTTTTTTGGCCCAGGATATGAAAATAATGTTAGGGAATAATCTCCCCAATAAACACGCAATAGTGGAAGCGATAAAAAATAAATGTGAAAAATAATACCGAAATAAATAAACAAGACACACACAAAATTAGTGTGGTTCATCAATTTGGCTACCTACACGAAGCTGCTGCAGATCTTTCACTATTGGGAGAAAAAGAACCTTTATAAGTATTTACACTCAACACTCTCAACTCACACCCTAGACCCCGAATACACCCAATAGAAAAACTATATTTTTCTCTAACTCTCAAGAATAAAATCTCTCTATTTTACTCTCACTATGCTTGGTGTTTCTCACTTCTCTGGGATGAGTAGAATGAAGGAATAAGGCCACTATTTATAGGCTTGAAACACTAACCCCCTCACCAACTATTTACATATTATTTCCATATAAAATACGCGGCTAATACACGGTTTCATTTACCGTGCTTTTTTTCTTTTACACGGAGCAAAACCATGTTTTATATACACGGTTAATTCCCGCCAAAATTTCACCGCTTGACAATCTCCCACTTGAAGAATAATTTCAATTGTGTCTTCACACTCAATCAATGTAGCAGCTCATCTTCTCTTCTTCATGCTTACAAGCCAACTGAAGCTGAACATAGCTTCAGTTTGTCAATGGTCACCGTCTTAGTTAACATATCCGCTGGGTTCTTACTTCTTGGAATCTTCTCTAGCACCAAGACTCCATCTTCCAAAACTGAGCGTATGAAATGATACCGAACCTGTATATACTTTGTTTGAGCATGATAAACAGGGTTCTTAGCTAGATGAATAGCACTTTGACTGTCACAATGCAAAGTATTTTTCCCATAATTCTGACCCAGTTCCTCTAGGAAACTCTACAACCATATTAACTCTTTGCTTGCTTCTGTCACAGCAACATATTCTGCTTCAGTAGTAGATAGAGCGACAATCTTTTGTAGCTTTGAGACCCAGCTAACCGCTGTACCTCCTAATGTGAATACATATCCAGTAGTACTCTTACTGCCATCTACATCACCAGCCATGTCAGCATCCACATAGCCTTGTAAACCAAAATTTGATTTTCTGAAGCACAGGACCATGTTACTGGTACCTCTCAAGTACCTGAAAATCTACTTCATGGCTTCCCAGTGCTGTTTTCTCGGATTGCTCATGTATCAGCTCATAACTCCCACTGCATGTGCTATATCCGGTCTTGTACATACCATGGCATACATAAGGCTGCCAATAGCAGAAGAATAAGGCACCTTGGCTACGTAAGCTCGCTCCTGCTCTGTTGAGGGTGATTGCTCCTTAGTTAATTTGAAGTGACTAGACAAAGGAGTACTTACAGGCTTTGCATCATCCATGTTGAATCTGCTAAGCACCTTCTTCACATACTCCTCTTGAAATAGCTTTAAACTCCCATTCATTCTATCTCTAGAAATTCGCATCCTAAGAATTTACTTTGCAGCTCCCAAATCCTTCATAGAAAACTCTATTGACAATTCTTTCTTGAGCTTATTAATTTTTTTTATATTGGCTCCAGCAATTAACATATCATCTACATATAGAAGTAGGATAATATAGGAATTGTCAAACCTCTTCACGTAACAGTAGTGATCTGCCTGGCACCGCAAGTAACTATTGTTACTCATAAACGCATCAAACTTCTTGTACCACTATCATGGAGCCTGTTTCAGGCCGTACAGGCTCTTTTGAAGTTTGCACACCATTCTCTCCTTCCCTTGTACTTCAAAACCTTATGGCTGCTTCATGTAAATTTTTTCCTTCAGGTCACCATGAAGAAATGCCGTCTTGACATCTAATTGCTCTAGATGCAAGTCTTCTTTAGCCACTAACCTAAGTACTATTCTGATAGTGGTCAATTTAACCACTGGAGAGAAAATCTCAGTGTAGTCGATGCCTTCCTTCTGTTGAAAGCCTTTGACAACAAGTCTTGCTTTGTACTCCTTAGTTGTGTAACGCCTTCTTTCTTTCTGGTAGTTCGGCCAGTTCTCATGTCTGATTGGACGCCAGTGATTCCATCTCATCTTTCATGGCTAACTCCCACTTGATTGACTCATCATTCTGCACCGCTTCTTCATAACTCTATGGCTCGCCTTTATCAATTAATAGAATGTAATGCAATGCTGGATAATATCTCTGAGGAGGTTTGATTGTTCTGGAAGATCTTCTAAGTTCACCCACTGGGGTCTGTGAGTCTGCCGCTAGTGCTACAGCTTCTTGATCTTTCTTGCCATCATTAATCTTCATTTCATCTGTTGGGATCTCATTCAATGGTATTACCCCAGCTTTTTTTACTTCAGGACATACACTATCAGCTCCGATGCCCAATCTGTCCTTGTACATCACCTCCTCGTTGAATATGACATCTCTACTTCTGATGATCTTCTGATTTTGGTCATCCCAGAAATGATAACTAAACTCAGCATCACCATAACCAATAAAGAAACATATTTTAGACTTGGGATCAAGTTTACTTCTATTTGTAGGGTGTATATGAATATAAGATAGACAACCAAACACTTTCAAGAAAGAAAGGTTTACCTCTTTACTATTCCAGACCTCTTCTGGTATTCTGAACTCCAATGATACTGATGGTCCTCTGTTGATAAGATATGCAGCAATATTAACTGCATCGGCCCAAAATGTCTTTGGCAACCCTGCATGCAACCTCATGCTCCTTGCACGTTCATTCAGGGTTCTGTTCATTCTTTCAGCAACACCATTTTGTTGAAGTTTTCCTGGAATAGTTTTCTCGAACTTGATCCCATTATTAGCACAATACCTCTTGAGATCATCATCATCATATTCTTCCCTATTATCAGACCGCAAGCATTTCACTTTTAGATTAGTCTTATTTTTAACCATAGCTTTCCATTTCTTAAAGGTACCGTAAATATCAGATTTATTTTTCAAAAAATAAACCCATACCTTTCTGCTCGAATCGTCAATGAATGTCACATAGTATCTAGAACCTCCAAGGGATGTCACAGGAGATGGTCCCCACACGTCTGTATGAACCAGCTCTAACTTTACTGCTTTCAGTTCTCTTCCGCCTTTTGAAAAGTTCACCCTTTTCTACTTGCCAAAGATACAACTTTCGAACAGGCTGTGCTCAACTGACTTCTGCTCTGGTAGCTTTCCTTTTGACAATATTACCTTTATTCCTTTCTTACTTATGTGCCCAAGTCTATAGTGCCATAGACTTGAATTAACTTCAGCGTCGACAGTCGCCAAAGTATCTCTACAACTGGAAGTTATGTAGAGAGTTCCAATTTTATTTCCTCGAGCAACAACCACGGCTCCTTTGCTAATCTTCCACGAGCTACCAGTAAAGGTTACATTGTGTCCTTCCTCGTCAAGTTGTCCCACCGATATAAGGTTCCGCATCAGTCTAGGTACATGCCTTACTTTCTGGATTTTCTACACCGATCCGTTTGACATCTTCAGACGGATATCACCTATACCAACAATATCTAAAGGTTCTCCATCGGCTAGATAAACCTTTCCGTAATTACCAGCGACATAATTCTCCAATACATCACGGTGTGCAGTGGTATGAAATGAAGCTCCAGAGTCTAAGACCCAAGAGTCAATTGGATTATCTACAGATAATAGTAAAGCGTCATGTACCTCATCAGTCACAGCATTCGCATCGTTTCTGCTGTCGTCTTTCCTTGGTGCTCTGCAATTCTTTTTTATGTGGCCAGTCTTGCCACAATTCTAACATTCCGGACTTCTTCCGGATCTGGACTTGTCTCTGCCATTCTTGACTTGGAACTGCCACGACCCCGATTAGAATTCTTCTCGCTGCTTCTGCCCCTGTTCTCGAGATTTAGGGCAGAACTCGATGATGTGCCTTCACCCGAATCAATTCTGCGAACTTCTTCCGCCAAAATTCGGTCTATAACATCATTGAATTGCAACTTTCCTTTGCCTATAGAATTGCTAACCGTATCCCTCATTGGTTCCCAGCTGGTTGGTAGAGACGCTAGAAGAATTAGAGCACGAACTTCATCGTCAAAATTAATCTCGACAGACGTCAACTGAGAAACGATCGTGTTGAACTCATTGATATGAGTTACAACTGAAGCATCTTATCCCATCTTTAAATAAAATAACTTCTTCATCAGGTGTACCTTATTGTTTGCTGACGGTTTCTCATACATGTCTGACAGAGTGCTCATCATCTCTGCTGTGGTTTTCGCCTCCGCCACATTATGAGCAACGTTCTTCGTTAGCGTTAATCGGATTATGCCTAACACCTGTCGATCAAGGAGTTCCCAGTCGTCATTCTCCATCTTCTTGGGTTTCTTCCCTGATAGAGGCTGATGCAACGTTTTACTATGCAGATAATCATTGATATGCAATCTCAAGTATGAGAAGTCTGTACCGTCGAACTTGTCAATTCTGGGTCCTGATCCGTCACCTCCGGCCATCGCTCCCACTAAAATCGAACCTCGCTCTGATACCAGTTGTTAGGGAATAATCTCCCCAATAAACACATAATAGTGGAAGCAATAAAAAATAAATATGAAAAATAATACCGAAATAAATAAATATGACACACACAAAATTAGCGTGGTTCACTAATTTGGCTACGTCCACGAAGCTGCTGCAGATCTTTCACTATTGGGAGAAAAAGAACCTTTAGAAGTATTTACACTCAACACTCTCAACTCACACCCCAGACCCCGAATACACCTAAAACAAAAACTGTATTTTTCTCTAACTCTCAAGAATAAAATCTCTCTATTTTACTCTCACTATGCTTGGTGTTTCTCACTTCTCTGGGATGAGTAGAATGAAGGAATAAGGCCACTATTTATAGGCTTGAAGTACTAATCCCTCACTAACTATTTATATATTATTTCCATATAAAATACGCGGCTAATATACGGTTTTATTTACCGTGCTTTTTACTTTTACACGGAGCAAAATCGTATTTTATATACACGGTTAATACACGCCAAAATTCCACCGCTTGACAAATAATTTGTTTAGTTTGAACAATTTTTTATAATACAAGCGTCAAATCTGTGAGAAAAATATATATAATTTGGATTGATAGAATGCAATATTTGAAAATTCAAACCGAGACAAAAAGCAGAAATCCTCAATGTAACTTGGTCCTTTGCCATTACATGGGAGGGAAAGATGTGAAATGAAGACTAATTTGAAGAAACTGTGGATAGCAAAGCAGCAAAGTAATTCATGCAAAGGAATTGGTAATCTTAACACTTTCTGCCATCCCGGAACTCAAATCACCTCCAAGAACTATATTTTGCAAAGAAAATATGGTTGGATTATGAATAAAGCATTTCTGGTGAATCTTGATATAAATGTTTGGACAGGTCCAGTCATCTAGAAGTTCTCATAATGCACCTTGTATTATTTTATGGCATATTTACTAACATAATGAAAAGCGTCACAAGGAGAAAGAGTTTGAAGAAAGCAAAGGAATCAAAAACTAATTCACCCCTTCCCAATTTCACTTATTATGTGAAGGATTCTGTGAATCTTATGTCGTAAATGGGTAAATAAACGCATGGATGAATGGAAAGAGAAACATTTCCTTTATTTGGATTCCATTTACAGTTCATAACAGATTAGTAAACATGGCCTTAAATTAGCAATGGTTACTGGTCAGTAAATTCATAATTCCGGAAATACTTGTGTTAGTTACTAACACGTATTTTATCGTATTATCTGAGCAAATTGTTACAACTTGTGTGATTATTAACCGTCTGTTCTTATAAAAGAAAATCAAGCAGTGCTCTGAGTTAATTGAAACAAGTTCTTTAACTCGTGCATTTTCTATCTGCTCTCAAATTCCCTCTATTAGCTTTCTTATTTGTGACTACAAAAATGTACTAGAAAATTCTGCTGGTGGTGAGCTTGAAGAAGAAGAAGACAAGAAAGGCTTGGGTGGTACTTGCAAGGAATCAATACTCCCTTCCAACATTTCTATCACTTTACTCATTTCTGGTCGGCTTGAAGGGTCATTTTGAATGCACCACAAGCTCACAAGTACCATCTTCCTCACTTTCACTCTATCTTCATCATCAGTAACTCTCTTTAGGCTAACCTCTTCCTCTAACTCGAGTCGATTGTAAACCCAATGTGGAAAATATATCTCGCTAGTGTTGTTAGCTTTGACATTGACATTCTTTCTCCCTCCCACTATTTCTAAAATCATCATTCCATAACTATAGACATCCGACTTATATGAAACCGGTCCAAAGTTTCTACTGAAAACTTCTGGAGCAATGTATCCGACGGTCCCTCTTGGACCCAACATTGATATAAGACTTTCTTGTCTGCTACAAATTTTAGCAAGGCCAAAATCTGAGATTTTGGGCACAAAGTTTGCATCAAGAAGAATATTGTGAGGCTTGATATCAAAATGCAAAATTCTAGTGTTGCAACCACGATGTAAATATTCTAGTCCCCTTGCAATGCCAAGTGAGATCTGATAGTGTGTTTCCCAATCCAACTTAGGATCATTTTCGGTTGCATTTTCATCAAAAACAAACTTCTCAAGAGATCCATTGGGCATGAACTCGTAGATAAGAGCTCTTTTAGCACCCTCAAAACAGAATCCCAGCAAAGAGACAATCTTAACATGGGAAGTTCCCCTTATTGTTGCCACCTCATTGATAAATTCTTCTCCATTAGCTTTTGATTCATTTAAGAGCTTCACTGCAACAAGGCAGCCATCTTGCAACTTTTTCCTTTGTAAACACTACCAAAGCCGCCTTCGCCTAATTTTTCTTTGAAAGAGTAGGTCATTTTCTTAACATCCAAATAACTGTATCTTCTAACTTGAAGGGGTCCACAGTTCCTCAGAAATGCCTCAATGCTTCGATGAGCAGGATTCTGCTTCCTCCGATTGAATGTTAAAATATTCGAAGAAAATTTCCTCAGGTAGAAGAACAGCAAAATCACGAGTACTCCGATTGCAGCAGCTGTTGCGGCTGCAATAAAATGAAGGAAATGACAAACTTACACTTCAAATTATACCAAAGAAAACTAGAGAAGCTGTACTCTTTCTTTGAATGAATTTTTTTTAGTTCTGATTAACCATGTCATTGTCTAAGAGAACTACACTCATTTTGACAATGCGTGACTCGGTTTGTTGTGTTCTATTACTCTACAATGTCTAGTGTAATTTGTTTTCAAGTAAACTGTCCAACTAACTGTACGGAAGAGAAAAGTTACCCAGACAGAAATCACAAAAAGAAGGCGTTTAACACTAATTTTACCTATTGCTGCTCTAAGCCTGGATTTTCATCCTCCTCCTGCAGAATAACCTTCGCATACGAGAAAAATTCATAAGAAACCGTTCAATTTTTTTCAGAAGAATAGAACAAGGAGAAGAGAGGCCACTTTAGAGCTACGTAGATGATAAGCTGAAGAAATAAATGAAATTTGGGTAGAGTCTACAGAGCTAATTCTACAATAATTTCATTTTACTGTTCTCCTCTGTAAACAACTCCCAAACCTCCTCTCCAGGGAAATTATCATCATTCTTCACTGAAATTGTTTGTCTCAAGTCTAAGTACTTAAACTGAGTTGGTAACCTTTCCCACCATCGAAAACATGCCTATCAGTACCATCTCACTACTATCAACCATATTCGCAAACCATTTTCAGGGTTTGAAAGACAGACAATAAAATGTAAGCAATAAGTATGCAAAGAACCATACCAGCAGAAACCCGATTACCATTCGAGGAAGTCCCACCACGTCCGGAGCTCGGAGTTTTCCCCAGAAGGAGATTACCACTCGTGGCTAAGTTGACAGTCGATTGAAACTTTGGAATCTCTCCAGTAAGATTGTTATAGGAAACATTAAGAAGCCTTAGCTGCGGCAAGCGCGTTAAGCCATCCGGTATCAGACCAGTCAAACTATTGTCATTCAGCCGCAAAAGCCGCAGCCCCGTCAGATTGGCAAAAGCAGGGGAGATCCTCCCATTGAAATGCTGCTTGTGAAAATTCACTTTCGTAACGTTTCCTTGCCAAGTCGCAACCGACGAATCTCCAGCCTTTGCGCGCATCGTTTCCTAGCCAAGAACTAGCTAAGATCAAAGGATACCCCAAAATCTCCCGCGACCTCGCGCAACGTCGCCACTTGCAGATCACAAGGTCCTTCGGTGTCCCTACAGAAACTATTAGTACCGTTAAGATCGACATTGGTGACCGACGACGGGAACGAAGGGCGAGGACCCTGCAGCCTATTGTTCGTCAATGAAACGTTTCGTAAGCTCGAAATCGACATCAAAGTGCTCGGAACGACACCGGTGAAGAGGTTATCCCGGAGCTGAAGATCGAAAAGGGTGTCCAATTTTGACAGGTCCGGAATTGAACCGTTGAACCAATTCCCGGAGAGCCACACTTGATACAATTGTGTCATGTTCGACAACACGTCGATTGGAATTCTGGCTCATACTCAAGGTCAACAAACTGGTGAGTCCTTGGAAACAACCAGAAGGTACGGAGGTGAAATTGTTACCGTCGAGGTAGATTTCACGGAGGGAAGAAAGGTTGGCGAATGAAGGCAACGCCCCGGAAAAAGAGTTGCCTTGGAGATTGAGGGTGGCGAGTCTAGAGAGAGAGCCGAGATTGGAAGGGAGAGTTCCTGTCAGAGACTTATGGGCCAAGTTGACGGCAGTGACTCGGCCAGAGGAGCTACAATGGACGCCTTTCCATCCCGAACAATATTCGGTTGAGTCGGACCAGCCGGTTGGAGCCGGAGAAATGGAGGCGAGTAGCTTCGACATCACGGCGGCATCTTCGTCGGCGGCGGTATGATGGAACAGAGGAGGGAAAAAGGTGTTTGAGGAAATTGAGAAATTCTGGTTTTCAGAGGATGCACCATTACCATTGTCATTGTTAATAATGTGAGTGAGTGAGTGTGTGAGTGAGTGAGTCTCTTCGCGCGCTTTTATTTCCTTTTTTTCTCTTAATTCTTTACTTTCAGACTTTCAGTTTGAAACCCCTCGCATTGCGGCAAGACTTGACTTATCAATTATCATGGTATTATACCAATTTTATTATACCCCACCTTAATGGGGTGACCCTGGGGGTATGTGATTGGAATTATTGCCAATTCCTATTTACCACGACATTCGTAATAAGTCAATAAATTGGAATGACCTTTACTTTGCAAGCTTTAAGAAAAAACAAATAAAAACATTAAGAATGTTTCTGTTATAAAAAAAAAAAAAAAAAAAAAAAAAAAAAAAAAAAAAAAAAAAAAAAAAGAAAAAAAAAAAAAAAAAATTTAAAAAAAAAAAAAAAAAAAAAAAAAAAAAAAAAAAAAAAAAAAAAAAACTTATGAGAAATGCTAAATAAATTTTCTATTGTGATTTAAAAAAATGGATTCCACGTCCAATTTCACATTTTTATTTTAATAACATAAGAAATTATATGATAACCCGAAACTAATGTAAAATAAGAATAATGTTATTATACTAAATTGTATTATATTATTTTCAAGCACCCTAAATTATACAATTTAATACTAAATCATGTGATTCTATTTTAATATAAGATGTGGTTAAAAATAATGAACATAATTCAGTGTACATAGCAACGCTATAGATCCCAAGTCCCAATCAAAATTTTATCATAACGCATATGAATTTTTGCAAATGTCACTGTGATTATAGCTTGCCATGGTCTACTAGATGAACCGATATTGTCAGCTCCAAGAAAGGGGAAAGCTACAACGCTACATATGCTCATGTCCACTAAGGTTGAGTAGCAATTATTATCTCTACTCTAGCATTACAAATGAACGCAAGTAATCAAATTCCGATCTTAGTTTATCTAGTTCTAACAATTTAGATTGGATAACCAATATAATTGTGGGAATCCAAGCTTGAGAGAACTCAGTTTAATGAGTCAATATATGGAAATTGATTAAAATCAAGCTTAGCTTTCCATAGAGGGGAATGTATCTACGTTCTTCAGCCAGTTAAGAAGGATAAAGAAGAGACCGAAACATAACAAGTAAATGAGGAAAACAATGTTTTCCAACAAATGATAAAATTACATAAACCACCTTGAATTTTCACCGTTTTGCCAAACCAAAAAAACTACAATCCATATATTCCAATTAGATTTTGTTTCAAATTTAACTCGGTCAACTCAACTTACAAAACTAGAGTGTGAAAATACAAAATTTATCCTCCACTGACATTGGAAAACTCAGCCAAATAAATATGAATCTGAAAAACTGACCATGATAACTTATTACTAATCTAAGTAGCCAGATATGATACAAATAGCTATTCAGTCACTAATCTTGACCGTTTACTTTGAACAGGGGGTAATTTGAAACCAAATCAAATTTGAAGGTTTGAATTGTAATTGCTCAATACATAATTTATTTAGTAAAATGGTGAAAAGCCAAGGGCGGTTTATGTAATTTTGTCCAAAGCAGACATTGACTTGGTGAATAACAGGAGCTCAAGCCAACTTATGTTCAAAAATCCTCAATGAAGCATGTCCTCAAGTAAAGTAAGTCAAAAAATTGGCTGTAAAGAATACGCTGCCATAAGTACGTGCTTGAACTTTCTTAGGGCATTGTACTATAGTAGAAAATGGAAAAGAAAAACAGCCAAGATATGATTAGATTCTTCTCACTATTCAAATGTCTCTATAGTGCCTTGGTTAAAACATATGTTCAATTTGTCGCATCATTTTTCGAAGCGCAGTACTAAAGGAATTACATGACTAAGTGTATTAATTCTTCTTATTCTTTTTTCGAGCATTCACAAGACTTTTTTCTTTTAATTATTATGTAAGACAAATTTTTACCGTATTGGCCAACAATGAGTTCGAACTTCCCCTGATTATTATCATCATATTGACCAACAGTGAGTTCCAACTTCCCCCGATTATGATCATAGCGATACATAAAAAAGATTCGAGGCACTCACAACTAAGCTTCCTTAGCATAAACATGATTTGTTTTAATTCAGAACATTAATTCTTTAGAACTTCTTTGTGCTGTCAAGAATCGAGATAGCAGATTTTGATAATATTCCGCAAAATCGAAATGTTAATTTTACCACCGGATGTCTGAGTTTCACGAACCCAATATTTTGGTTCTCCTAAAAAACTAACCTTCGTAAAAGGGTTCACCGTGACTGTACTTCTGAACTCACGAGTTATGGTACTTGAATCCCGTGAGAACAGTAATTTACAAAACTCGTCTCTGACATTATTGAAGCATATTCAAGGGACTGTCACCAATTGTTGTATAGATAATTTAAGCACATAGTACCAAATTTACACTTGGAGCATTGCAACCAAGCCAGAATTAAAGTCAGGCAGAAACATTATAAACTATGACAAATGAAAGGCACTCACAAATGACAACAGACCAATTGAAAAAGTAAGAACCAAGTTCCATTCAACATTGGAATGCCTATTGGATTTGTATAGACCTTCAATAATTTCCTTGACATTTGTTATCCTAAATATTTCTTTGATTTAAAAGATAATGAGAAGTGCTAATATCAGACGCGTCTGTCTGTCGCATCTTAAATATTCATTAATACGTGAGTGCATACACCACAAATAACAATAAATAGTACTGAATTCTACTGAAGAGATGGTTAGAAAAATAATTTAAGGATGTCCTGTTTTCCTCTTTCTATGAGTACCCAAAATAGTTGATGTTTTCCACGTAAGTGGCTTATAAGCAGTTTATTGTGTTTCCAATTTTCTAGAACTCTATCCAGAACTTAAAATAGTGCTTCAAAATAACTCCTTATTTCAAGATATTAAGGACAAAAATAACATTAAATCCACTTTAATCTAATCAGAGTACTGTCTATAGTTTCAATTGTTGTTTAAAATTATGGGAAGAAAATTATGCTTTTCAATCACTCAAAGCTCGACTTTGCTGCTTTATACGTATGATACTACAAGAATTGGTTGGCCATTTCAAAAGGGGTTGGCGAAGCAGAAAACATTAACTGAAGAAAATGCAGAAGAATCTTTGTTTTGTAGCATATTAATCACAACACATGGGGATACAATACATGATAACTAAGTGAGAAATCTAGCTGACCTGTTCAATTCTCGTCACTTTCTTTAATCCTCTGCACAAAGCAGGCTACATGTCTCCCATCCAATTGAGTCCAAGTTCCCAAAAGTTGCACCTTATTTCATCGTTTTCAAAGTTAGCTATGACCTTGTTCTACCAAAATTAGAGAAAAGACCATACATTAAATCGTGTCTATAAAAAGAAAATAAAGGTATATGTGCTGATACAACCCCACCATATACTTCGACTCTTCGGAAATCGTTACTAGTTTTTGTTTTGTTCCATATCCAGCATGTCAAAAATCTCTTTTGCCAACTTACGATTTACCCTGTTATGCAATCGTTCTATCTTTTAGCCACGTTCCAAAAGTACTTCCATAACCCAAAGTCTCAGGGAAAAAAAAAAAAAAAATGTGTACAGGTCAACCGACTGAAAGTGCATGGCTAAAGCTTTTTATCTACAAAAGCTTACAGGAATGTTTAGACAAGAAGACAGCAACTCGAATAATGAAATCAGAATCCAGCTGTATGGATTACTTGTTGGAGGTAACCTGGTCTAGCTTGTAAACCTAACAAAAAATAATTTGAAAAAGTCATGATTAAGTAACAAAGGAACAAGGACTTGAATCTAATTGGACTTTAAATTTCATCTTCTGCCATCATTTATGCACAAGCAGATTTGAGTTGATCGGCTTCTCCATGAACTGAGACAAGGGATTCCTTGAACCAAATCTTTCTCAATTGCTAACACTCCTTTTTACATTATTTTGTTCATTACATATACATTTGGTGCAAAATGCTTAGTAAGATTTAAACAATGCCTGGCCTACGAAAATGGATTGAGAACCAAAAAAAAAAAAAATTGAAATTACGGGTTAAATAAAGAATGGTGGGGGTAAACAATAAAGGATCTATGCTACTTTAACTCCACTAGGGCGTTTTCCTTCCATGGCATCCTTCTTATTACGACAATCGGCACAGAGAAAAGGCCCTTGCCAGGGCTTTGCACTGGTTGAGAAGATGGAACCAGCATGAACTGAGATGCCCTCACTTGGTGCTAGGTCTACCTGACATACAGCACACATGAATAGTCCCGATGTCGATTGCCCCATCGATTCCTCAGTCCCAAGTCTGCAAGACGAAGATAATTTTTAAAATGTAATGTATATGAAAGAGAAGTTTCGATGGAAAACGAAATGAAATCAGAAAGCAGCAGAGCAGCATCCATGATGGTTGAACTTCTGTTGCTGATAGTTAAATGGAATGTGAATGCGACATTTCAACCTCAAATTGACATTTGAACAATTTTGTCATTGTTTGGTGGTCTTATAACAGCTGAAGTACTTGTTCATTTGTAAAATAAGCTCCATGATTAACAAGGTAGCTGATTCACAATAGACGTAACAATTGAAAAGGAAATTACAGATATATAATGCATTACGTCAGCTTCAAAGGATTTCAAATATTACTTTCTAAGTAAGCAATAGACAAACTAACCTTTCTGCCAGCATTGCCGAGCCTTCCTCGAAAAGTTCCTCCACAATTCCAACAGCCGATAGCTTCTTCGATAGTTTATTAGCAGAATCACGGGATTTCTTCCTAAACAACAGAGCTCTAAGCTTGTTCTGCTTTTTTGGAGGAGTCGAAGGCTGTACTGTATTGTCTGGAGGAATTATGTCAACAACTATGCAGGTCGTATCATCCTTTAGGCCCCTTGTCCTTAAAGCTTCCTGAAGGATGTTCCATCAAAAGCAATTAGAAAGAGCATGCCATCAAAGACGACTTACTAGGAGAAATAGCATATCAGAACAATTGAAATCACCTTTACAACTTGCCTAGCAGCAAGTTCAGCTGGCAACCCACGACAAGACTTTGCAGCCATGTCTGACGATAGGGCATCCCAGATGCCATCAGAGGCAATTACAAGCCTACCACCAGCACGTGATAACTATAATAGGAAAAGAAAATATGTTAGAGTTTATCTTAGACTTGTAGAGCTCCATCACATAAAATTCCAAATTAAAAATGAAAAGTAGCATCACTTCAGACAAATGACCTTAATATAATGAAGACTTAAGTTGCAAAAGAAAAATACCTTTACTTGTTTGACATATGGTATTGGAACAATAAACTCTCCAACATCCATGTCCCCAATTGACCTAGAAAGGCATAAACCCCCAGGCCAACAACGAAGTGGACCAATCTGCAAATTTAATGAACACACCAATGAAATCTATATCCACCAATGATAAAACAAACATCTATATTTTACCTGGACAACAAAATAGTAAGATTTAAAAGCACCTCACCTCCGCTCCACCAACAATGCTAAGCCTCCCAACTTCGCCACCACTTGCAGTGACGCGTTCTCTCCTACAAAATACAAGACAACCAATTAGAACAGTATTTTAAGAAGAAGTCAAGTAAAAGGGCTACACTATAGGCGCGTACTCTTCCACGTTCTCTTCAAGTCTATGATCAACAGTTAATGTGGAAACAGCGCCTCCCTGAGTATCTAAAATACAACGGGAGTCCCCAACAGACGCCACTGTCACAGTCCATCCATCAACAATTACAAAAGTTGCTGTAGTTCCAGAGGTTTCTCCTGAAGATAATAACAATCAAGAAGAATTAGTTACTTGAGCTCACAATAAAACCGGATAAACTAAAAATTGAAACAGGAAACAAAAGCTTAAAGAAAGGTCAACTCCATGCCTCTGCTCTGGAATTCTTTGTCCGTCTTCACAAACCCAGCAACCAACGCCCGAGGTAAAGCTTGTAACCACTCCTCCCGCCCAAGGCCACGGGGAATAGCACCCAACACATGATTCAACAAGTTCTCCCTTGTATATATTGCCGCTGCATTTCCATTGTGCCCATCAAATATCTGAAGGTTACTCAGACATCAGTACCAGAGAAGAAAATTCTTCAAATGACTAACTAACTAAAGGAAAAAATTTCAGTGCACAGCTTGAAGTTACAAACTAGAAAAACAATGTTACAGCAAACAAAGTACTGAGCCCATAAAGAATTTGTGCATAAACGATAGCAAATTTCAAGATATTCGAGTCTTGTTTCTAAATATATTGTAATAAACACAGATCAAAATGCAAACTCCAGTCTTAATATCAGAACAAAAGTACCAGTATCACACATGCCAAATCCAACCCGATCAATCAGAAGTTCAGAATAAAAGAAACATAAATGAGCTTCCTAATTCCAGCCTTAAAGGCATAAATATCAAACTAGTAGAAAATGTGAGAGGAATGCATACATATATGAACAGAGAGAGAGAAGTTACCGCAAATGCAGAGAAAGTTGAGGAAGGATTTCCAGGGACTCGTTGACAATCGGTCTTAATAAGGAAATAGTCTTCTCCTTTTCTGGATTGAGCAGCGTGGCCACATCTAACAGTGGGCTTCTCCATCTTCTCACTCTTCATCTCTCTGCTGATCAGAGCAGCAAGAGGCACAAGATTATGATGGTGTCTCCTCCCTTCCCCAGATGCCATCAATGTCTTTTTCACAGGCTTAAAACCTTCAAACTACCCTTTCCTTTGTCCCAAAAGCATACTAACACTCAATATCTAAAGATCTTAACACACATATACATACACAAAACCAACTAAACCCAGTTCAAGATTCACCAAGCCCAATATTCTTCTTCTTGATATAAGTCCAAATTCCCGGCTTAAAACACAACGAACTCAAACTTGATCTGCATTCACAATTAAAAACAAAAAACACAGACATAGTTAAGCTTAGATCTCAAAAACCTCAAACACCAATAACCCAGAAAGGAAAAAAAAAAAAAAAGAATAATTGGAAAATTAAACAGTAAAGTTCAACAACTGCATGGCATGGTCTCAACTAAGTACTCTCCCAAAAGTTAAAGCTCAACCCCAAACAAAATCAAGCATAAGATCCAACATACCATGAAAAAAGAACGTAGGATTCCAACATTTAGCCTCTAATCCCGGATACCCAGAAACCAAAAATCCCTATATAATTATAATTTTCTCAGGAACCAAACAGAAAAGAAAGAAAGAAAGGGTCCAAAGGACAAGGAGGAGGAAGGGTAATAATAATGAACGAATGAATGTATGTACTTTACCAGGGAATGTTGTTCACGCAAAGCCAAAATGGAGATCTGGTTGAAAAATGAAGCAAGCAAATGACCACAAAAAATAAGATAATACAAGAAGAAGAAGAAGAAGATCAACACGGAAACGTAACGCGTGTTTATGACCAGATATGAACTGTAAAACCCATTAATCTGAAAAACCCAATTCTTCTTTTTTCTTTTCCTTTCTTTCTATTTTATTCTCTAGGGAGTCAGGTTCATACCAGTTTCCTTTCCACCGAACAGAACACCCAGAAAATAAAAAACAAAAGGAAAGAAAGCCATTTTTTTAATGGAAAAAAAAAAAAAAGAAATGTCAGCAAATTCGGTGCCAAAAAGCTAGCTTTTTAATTCGGGGAAGAAAGCAATGCAATCTCCCAGAGAGACACCAAAATGGTTTAGCCGACTTTCAAACAGATCCCCCTATAAAACACACCCACATTCTGCTAAGCTTCTCTTTAAAAGTCGGTTTCCCAGAAGTAAAATATACAATAAAATATTTTCTGGGAAAACTTTTATTTTCCTGGAAAAAGTTGAAACCGAGGGGAAAAAAAAGAGAGAGTGATTTGTCACCGTGAAAATATTTTCTCTTTTTTTTTTCTGCGTACTGTGAAATAACATATTAACATAGAAGTTTTTTTTTTTTTTTTTTGAATTCGTTTTACGTCTGAAGCTTTTGGAGTGCTCCTAATTGTGTTTTTGTGCTTTTTAATAAATTAATCATCCTAATTAGCAAACAGATCTGGCTGTGTTTCCCGGGAAATTAGAAAAATAATCAACACTAGATTCCCCTTGTTTGGGATTTGCTTTTCTTCTTTGTCGTTTCTTCTTTAATGTGCTGGAGCGTGGCTTACGTGGCACAATCTGAGTAGTTAACTGCATGCATTTGAGGTTGAGAAAGTGACAACTGAGAAAGTTAATCCCGTATAGTAATTCCAATATGTTTTTTATGAGATTAAGATTAAGGCTATGTTTCATTAAAAAAAAAAAAAAGAGAGAGAGAGAGAGATTAAGGCTATGTTTGGTAGGAAGAAAAAAGGAAATGAAGGAAAATATTTGAGGGAAAAATGGAGAGAAATTGAAAAATTAGATTATTTGTTACGAGGGAAAAAAGAGAGGGAAGAGAAAAATGGGAGAAAAAACGTGGTAGGGTTTACACAATTTTTTAACCCAAAATAGAGAGAAAATAAGAAGGAAAAAATTATGTGATGTATGAGTAAATCAAATTACTAAAATATCATTGAATATTTAATTTTAAATAATAATTATAAAAGAATAAAATAGTCATTTTAAATTAAATTAACTTTTTTTATTCCTTCCATACCAAACAGTGATGAAGGAAAAATATTTTCCTTTCCATCCTACACATTTTCTTTCTCTCATATTTTTTTCATTCCTTCCTATTTTCTTTCCTCCCTACCAAACATAGCCTAAGAATATATTATTTGCAAATTAGTAAATACAAATACACTAATGTCATGTTTGGTACATTGATTTTGTATTGTATTAATTAAATATAGTAATATATTTAGTTGTACTTTGTATTGTATTATTTAACACGATATCAAAATTTAATACAATACAGAAAGTATTATTTTTTTCTATCATTGTTTTCTCTTTCTGTTTCTCTATTTTCTCTCTCATCCGTTCTTTTCTCTCACATCACTTTATCTTTTTTAAAAATGGTATTTCTCTTGCAAATATCAATAATTAAATATCATATGTGGTGTCTTGCAAATTTTGCTCCGGTATTAGAAGACTATTGAATATTATATGTGGTGTTTCAAAATGGATTAAGAAAAATTTAATAATAATTAAACGTATAAATACATCATTTTGAAAAATAACAGTAAACAGAAGCCATCTCAAAATTTTACTTTGACGTTTGAACAAGAAAATTCAAAAACTTATTTTATTACCTAATAAGCAGAGGTGAATTGAATTATAAAGCAAAATTAAACAGATATTTAGTATAAAGTTTGTTAGTATTCATAATCTTCAATCTATTCTAGGAATTATAAACAAATCCGTTAGATTATCTACCAAATACGAAAGAGTAATTCCTTAATCAACATTTTACGTTTGATTCAAAATAAATAAATAACATTTTAAAAGTAACGACAAGTTTTCCACGTACGTCAAAACTGAATGATGTTTCTCTCTTTTTTTCAGTTTGTTTTTACTCGGTAAAAATTATGTTTATGCAGTCCTTTTGTTCCACACAAAATTAGGTGGCGTTTGGTTACAAAGTGAAAATGGAAAAGGAATCGTAATGGTAATAGGAATTGTAATGGTAATAGGAATAGAATGTAATAGGAATTGATTCATTTGTTTGGTTGACATATTGGAATCAGTGCT
>JXTC01000123.1:222100-236452 GCA_002914845.1 Trema orientale
TACTACTACTCAAAGCCAAAATGATGAAAACTAAAATAAGAACAAACAAGATCCACATCTATGATCTCTCTGTCTTTGAGGTTTTTCCGAGAAAGTTTTATGTGCCATTAATTGATAATTAGAAATATCAACTCACATTGGAGCCCCCTGCCCCTACCAGTGGTAAAGCCACATATTTCACATAAATTTTGGTCCATCAACAAAGTACTTCGAACCGATAGAAACGGAAAGGAAAAATGGCCTTTCAATAACATCATTGCAAGTTTCAGGATATCGAAAACCACTTTAAAATTTAAACATTATTAAACTGTTTTAATTACTTTGAACAGCAGATATTACAACCTAGTATGTAAATCGGTTATGGCTTGCACACCCCCCACCAAAAAAAAAAAAAGAAAAAAGAAAATACAATAACAAGTCGATAATTCGTTTGACTAAAACTTTATTAACCCGTTGAGAATCTGAACCTTTTACAATGAATATTGTGATTTTCTCCCTATAGCAACCATGTCATGATACGTTCAATTTCCACAACACGAAAAGAATAAGCACATGTTTAGAAAGAGAGAGAACCAGCAATAACATATTTCTCCCAGAGTCTTATGCACTTCAGAAACTAAAATCCAGAACCAGCCACCAAAAATCAATATAAACAAACACTTGAAAATAAAGGCAGCCGCCAGGCCTTCCGAAGTACTCCATAACTGAAACTAAACAAAATACATACCGATACGCGACGGTACCGATTGGTGACTTATAAAAGTACAAACACATAAGGCAAAAGCCCAACTTAAAGGCTGAAACCTATCAGAACGAATGCTGTGCAAATCAACCAAGATGAAGTTAATAGAAGAAGAAGAAGAAGAAGAAGAAGAAGAAGAAGAAGAGAATAATACCTCTAGCAAATTCGGACCAGACCCCTAAAGTAGATGCTTCCCTTTCACTATGAAGAATCGGCTGATACGAACGAGTCCAGACTTCCCTTTCACGATGAAGGTAGCACAAGTCGAGAAAAAAAAGAGGGCAGTTAGGGCAAAGTGAAATATGGGCTGTAATGTAATGGGCATTCACTACGTTTAGTTTAGTAAAGGCCTTTCATATATTTAGGTGAATTGCCATTACAATTGTAATGGGCTTTCAGATTCTTAAAACCAAACCAAACAAAAGAATGGGCCTAGTAAAGGAATGGCCATTACATTACAAAGCTCATTACAGTCTACCAAACATCACCTTAGTATTGTCCTCATGAATTAGTCTTGGAAATAACTAATTTTAGGTCTTTATATCTCTGTGTCAAAAGATTTTAGCACCACAAATATAAGTCTAAGACGGTGCTTGCATTATTCCAATATTGAGTAAATAATTAACGTGTTTTAATTAGTCATTTTAAGAAGAGAGCTATGGTTTTCGTTGTAAGTTTGAATTAATTAACCTCAATCGAAATTAGGATTAACTATACTTTGGCTTAGTGGTGGCAATTCGTGTTGTCGTGTCATATTCGTGTCGTGTCGAGGCATATATATAACGAGCAATTACCAAACCCAAACCCGACACGTTTATTATTCGTGTCATGATTTGTAAACCCACACCCGACACGCTAAATATACAGGTTAACCTGTGAGCGACACATTTAACACGTTAGGTCATATTCAGACAGTGTCCAACGTAACACGATTTGCTAACCTGTATACTGTTAACCCATTAATTAAACTCAATTTAACATATTAATGTTAAATATGTTGTATTTGGTTCAACTTAGCATAACGTATTAACCTATTAATTTTAACATGTTAACCTATTTCACATTTTCAATATAACTTGATATAATTTATTAACTTATTTTATATTTCTAATATAACCAAGCAACCATAATCAAATAAATATAACACACAATCCAAAGTTTAAAACTAAAATAAAAGTTTCAAGTTTTAGTACATAAAACATAAAAGGGAAGTTTTAATTCTTAGTACACACAAGTTAATATAATGTCTCAAAAAATTTAATCGTGTTAAACGGGTCAATTTCGGGTTTAACAGGTTAACCTACTAATGACCTATTATTTAATCGTGTTTAATCGTGTTTAACCCGTTTTGACCTGTACTTGTTTAAGATAAACCTAAACCCGCTAATTTCGTATTGTTTTCGAGTCGTGTTATCGTGTCGTGACCTAAATTGCCACCCCTACTTGGCTCCTCAACTTTAATCCTCTTTTCTTTTTATTTTGGAGGTGTTGTTTTAGTTCCTAACCCATTTGTGTTAAATCTCATTCTTCCTTTCTATGAAAGTCAAATGTAAAATACTGAATTAATAAAATCCAAATAATATATTAGAAATTAGTGTTTTTGGTATGTTTGATTCTCATGTTATTCGTAGATTAGTATAATCTTTAATTTTTTTTTTTGACAATTAGGTCCCTAAGTTCTATAAACTTTGGCAATTAATTTATTTTTTTATGAAATTGGACATGTTTCAGTGAAAGAAACTGGTATTTCACTAACACTAATTAGTTTGGTATGGAAATAGAAAAAAAAAAAATACTTTAAAAATTTAGCTTTTTATTTTTAAAGTTTTAATATTATTTTGTTAATTATAAATAATTTTTCGTTATTTTTCTTCTAATTTCAATTAGTGTTAATGAAATATTGATTTTGACCGTTAAAAATATTGTATATGACTTGAAAATGCTCAATTCCATCTAATATTGTAGCAATCACCAACGAAAATAACTTGATTGTTAAAATTTGTAGGACTTAGAAACTTAATTACAAAACAAAATAACTGAAGGATAACTTTACCAATCACAAATAATATAGAGGCCATACATACCAAAAAGGCTAGAAATTATTATACAATTAGGTTTTATCCTCTATCCTCTGAGAGAAATTTGATGGAAAAAGAAGACACGTGCAAGGGAGGTGGCGCATGTGTGTGTGAGAGGGGGAAAGAGAAGGCAATGATGTGGACACGGTGCTCAGTGCGCACGTTGCGTTTGTGGTCAGTGGAAAATTAGAGTTTTGCGCTGCAGTCCAGGTGCAGCTGTCTAACTGTGTGGACCGTACGGCAGCCTTTTTGTTGGTGGTCCCACTCCAAGTCAATGCTGATGGAGGACCACCCTCTCCACCTTCTGATTATCTCTCCCTGCAATACAATTAACTATTTTTGCTATTAACATTATTTTTTATCTCTGTCACTATTCTGTCGGATGAATTGGATTAGGAGAAATACTAGTTGTATTTTTTTTTTTTGGTATTTTTTAATCTCATTATTTGATATATAAATTTTATTTTAATTTATTATATTATTAAATTAAATTGAATAGTAGAATCTACGTGTCAAATTATGAATGATAAAAAAAAAATGTATTTAGTATTTTTTTTGGATTAAATAATTAATTCTAAATTAAATCTCTTATCATTGATGACTAATTAAAATTAAAATGTTTAGTATCTTTTTGGACCAAAAGGTAAAAACTATTAAATTGACAAATGTAATTCATGTTCAAAAGTTATGTTTTCTAACTATATTTCAAATTTTATGTTAGATTATTCTCTATGCTTAACAGTCAAAACTTAAAAATAGTATTTTACAAAAACAAAAAAAAAAATGATATCTGATGAATGCTTTTTCTAATATGGCATATCTATCTGTATGCAAATCTCGTGAGATTCAAACTATGACAATTTGTATGTACATTTACTAATTAAGAGTACATAGAATTGAAAAAAGAAAAAAAAAAGAAAAAAAACTCATTGAATCTATATATTCTGTTCAAATTTAGTTTTCCATTTAGTGTTTAACAAATGAATTGATATCAATTCACATCATCTTTAAACTTCAAATACAAATTATGAATTTTAAAAAATAATTAGATAGTTGACCATATTTTAAATGATGTATTATTGGATATGTAGGGAAATTCTAAATGCATCACTTAATGGACTTTGTACATTCACTTTCTATTTGCAGACACACAAAAATCATTCCAAAATTTATAAATTCTTTATACATTAATAGTTCTCCAAAAATGCCCTCTTGTTTTTTATTTTTTTTAAATTTTCATCATCATTCTTTAATGTCCAAGTGTATATTATAATTTAAAAAAAAAACGAATAAGATGAAGTCTGAAGAAAATAAATCACAAATCAATTGAGATTTTATTGTATTGTTTTGAGAAAGAATTGTTATTTTACCTTTTTTTTTTTCATAGATTACTTAATCTTGACTTCCAAAAAGCTAATTTGCTGTATTGAAGTTTCCTTTACATACAATGGTGAATCACAGTTGACTTCTTCTTTTTTTCTCTTATTTTTGTGATACATCTTGATTAAGATTAAAGATAAATATATATATATATATATAATAAATAGATATTTATTAAAAGGGAATATATATTTATACCGAAATAACTATAGTTAGTGTTATGACTCTTAGGAAAAGGAAAAAAAAAACGTATTTGTATTTTTGAATGTACAAGTACTATACCAGAAAATCTTGAAATATTAATATAGATAGAAAATTTATCACCATTTTGTCAAGTTTTGGTGTTTTAAGAAGGACGGAAAGATAATTTTTATGGTATAGCATACTTAAACTTGTGCTTCTTACTAATTTTATGTATAGAAAAAATAATAACTAAAATAAATCTAAAATTATATATGAATGTACAAGACAATACAAAGTCGATAAGTTGATGGATTTAGAATTTCCCAGACATCTATTTTACTTAAAGTGTTATACAAAATTGGCTTGTGTGGATCTTACTTTTACGGATGAAAAATATGATTACTTAGTTTTTTTTTTTTTCTTGAGAAATTGCTTACATAAGTTTTGTTTAGATGTTAAAGAGAACATTTGTTCACTTTCACTAGCTTTTATTTCAATTTGAAGGTCTCATTCGATATATAAAATATATTGTGCAATTGATCAACAAAAAATTATTGATGATGATCAATGCAACTATGCAAGTGGTGCATTTTTGAAATAACTGTGCCCTCTACTTACATATAAATCAAGAAAATATATATTAAAACTCAAATTGGCTCCGTTCAATTAAAGAAAAATAAAAAATAATAGGGCACCTGCATCTCAACGAATGAAATTGATGAAAATGAATTAATAGAAATGTTGTACCGATTATTTAGGTTGTAAAAATTCCTCGATATGTATATTAATGCTCTCTTTTCTTTTCTTTTTTTTTCAGTACATGATTATTATTTTTTCCAACTAGAGGATTATGGCTCAAACAATAGCTTGTCAACGGAAATATTAATGACTGAAAAATATGATAGAAGGACAATGACGATATTTACCAAAAAAAAAAAAGGTCAGGACTCTCATATTTCCGTGTCAGAAAAGGCAAATGAAGTTCGTGGTGGCATAAAAATATAGGAATACAATAACAAGTCCAAGAATATGATTCAAAAAAATAAAAAAAGAAAAAGAGAGAGCAAATTGCAAGAATATAATAATATTTCGTTAACTTATTTATGAATTTTGAGCATTTATGATTTATCAATTTAGGCATGTCACCCTCTCGTAGGACCATACTAGCCTTCTTATTTTCATTTTCCTCGTCTATATATATAGGCATATAAAATAATACAATGACCTTCAGGTGAAGTAACATGTAGTATTGTGTACTAAACTGACCGCATATTATATCTAGGCCTCAATATTATATTTTTGAACAATTGTGAATATAATACATAGGTATCCGATGTTGTTCTTGTATATGACCAAAGATCAGGAACATCGAACTCCCACAATTTTTTTTTTTTTTAAAAGCTAGAAAAGTCCTACAATTCAAATCTCAGCTATTTATTTGCCCAAATAGTATTTCATTTTTAATCAGCAACAACATTAAACCCAAGATATTCCTGCTTGTTCATGATCATCATTCTCTCTTGCATCTTGATGTAGTACTGTAGTAGCCATATTTATTTGCTAAACTCACTACCATGACATTATATTTTTGCACATGAAACAGAATATTGCCTCGTGTTAATTAAAAGCAATAATTGCAAGAAATTTATTTTTTTATAATTTCTCTCTTAATTAGCAAACTAATGTTCAAGTTTTTGGCCGAAGATGATGAATTTATATGGTTTTAGGTCGACACCAATATTCATCCTATGAGTTAAGTTAGCAAATTAATTATAGTACCCTACATTGTGTAGGTCTAGCTTTCACAATTTTCATTGTATGACAAAGCTGTTAAAGCTGGTTAAGACCATGTGATTAAGATCGAGCTTGAAGCAATTAAGTGTGATCTAGTTCGCCAAAATCTATAATAAGATATGCACCTAATTATCAGTTTTGAATTATTATTCATTTTAGTAAACAGCAATTCTAACCATTTTTATTTTTTATCCAATGAAGTATTTTTGCCACAAACAAATGTGAAATTAGGGAACACGAGATTACGGGGGATTAATGCTCTTGTAATATAGATATATATATATAACTATCCCAGTAGATTTTAAAAAAATATATATAGATTTTTTCAAGCTGTTAGATCATATTATCTAACAATTACTAAGGCTATTATATGACAACACATACAACTAGGGAACACAAGGCAACGGGGGATTAATGTTCTTGTAAAATATATATATATATCACTATACTAATAGGTTTTTTTTAAAAAAAAAAAAAATTCAAGCGGTTGGATCATATTATCTAACAATTACTATTATATGGCTATCACATGACAACACATACAATTAGGGAACACGAGGCTACGGGGGATTAATGCTCTTGTAATATATATATCACTATACTAATAGGTTTTTTTGAAAAAAAAAATTCAAGCTGTTGGATCATATTATCTAACAATTACTATGATTTGAGTAGTTAAAAAAAATTAATAACAATAATTATACATTATTTAATATTTTTCTCTCTCTACTTTTTATTATGAAAAAACGTGCTTAATAATTTTAATTTGAGAAAACAATGTTAAAAAAAAAAAAAAAAACCTACTAAATTGGTGTCATATATAAATATATAGAATATCTTACCCGACACAATTAAATTCTGTCTTATATCTATCAATGAAATAATGTGTCACATAAATCAATATTGCCCTTGACTGTTTCAATAGCAATTAAGCAATCGAAAAATTTATGACCAAATAAGAAGGATATAAATAGGCAATATCATTATTAGTTAGTATCACCATCAATATGGAAGCAGATAGATTTGTGTGGCTACATGTATTAATATTAGACAAGTGGAAATGTTCTTACCAGTAACAACAACATTTAAATATTATATACGAGAGTGGGTGTGGATGAAGAGAATGAATTAATGCAAATGGGAAACTTATAGTTGGGAAAGAAAAAGTTGGTGCAGTTGGGAGATAACACCTTTGAAATGGACTCGAAATTAAACTACAGTTGTGAAAACAATTTCATATACGAATATTTTCCAAATCCATTTCATGTGCCATCGCATCATATGAATGCAACCTAGTCGTAGTTGATTTTAAACGCTTATAAATTGAGTGCTTTCTGTCCCTCAAAATTATGTGGCCCATATCATTAATCGATTCTGCCGTCATGGACATCTTTTATATATATATATATATATACATGGGCACCAATTCTTATATGAGCACCAATTCAGTAGGTATTTTTTTTTTATCTATACATAAATATTAATTTGGTCAATGAAAATTTTTTATGTATATTTTTTTATTATAAAAAGTAGGAGAGAGAAATAGCATTAATGATGCACGTCTTTTCATGTATTTTATTATAGCTGTTAGATTATTATTAGATGATGATCTAACGGCTAAAAAAAAATACCTACACATAGGTAAAAAAAAAAAAATACCTACTAGATTGGCAATCTATATATATATGGGAACTGTTAACTGGTACAAGTAAAATTCCCAAAACATGTCTATCTCATTTAAGAATAAATTCCCATTTATCAAGTTGCACAGAACATTGTGAGAATCATACACGATTTCTTTTCTTTCTACTATAGGTAAAAGAAGTAGCCTAATGTTCAACTCCGAGGGTGGTAACGTTTTCCTTTTTTCCCTTTTTTCTTGAAAAAAAAAAAAAAGAATTATTGAATAGAAGTCCAAGTGCGGTCAACTAGCGGTGAAACAAATTGTTATCAAGTCGGTTCTGGGTTCAAACCTTTTGCGTTCTCCTTGCTCGAGTCATTGAGTTCAAACTTCAAACCTTGGGCTAAAGTTCGTGTTAATTTTCGAGTGGCGTGTAAGGGCGGAGCTATGAATCTAATTTTGATAATGCAAAAATTAACTCAAAATTGAAGGATTATACTTAAAAAATTTCAAGTTTAAGAAGAGCAAATATTAAATTTAAATGAAGCAAAAACTAATTTTAAAAAAAGATTTACGTATTTTTTATGTTTGAAATGGAAAAATTTACATATTATTTATAATAAAAATAAAATTAAGGGGAAAATTACCTTTATGGGACACTGTGAATCCGCCTCTAGTCACTGGCAGGTAGAGTTGTAAATATAGGCCGCTCGGTCCAGCCTATTCGGGCCAAAATGAAAATTCGGACAGGGTCTATAGCCTGATCACTAAACATCGGGTCGGGCTGAAATCAGGCTAAATTCGGCTCGACCTGATACTATTTCGTGAAAATATTTTTTTTTAATACTAATTACAAAAACTTTTTTTTATTAAAAGAAAAATGGCTACCGTGCTGGGTTGACGGGCTCATTACCTCGGCCCAACCCGATCCTAGCCCAACCCGTCTCGGCCTTAGGATCGGATTGGGCCCAGGCTATGAATATTGTCGGGCCAGGCTGGGCCAAGCTCGGGCCAAATTTGTAGGCCGTAGTCTGGCCCATTCTTACAGCTCTACTGGTAGGTAGATCTACGTACACTCCACTGCGTTTGGTCTGCAGGGCTGAGGTTAGATTATAACATCGAATTTGATTGTAATGGATTAGATTAGATTGTGATAAACTTACTACTATTCCATGTTTGATGTAGTATTGGATTGGATTATGATTGTTATTATAATGTGCGACCCACTTTTTATTGGAATGTATAATAGATTTATTTTAGATTAATTTAAATCCTAAAAAAATATAAAAATTATTTCTAATGTGGGACCCACTAATTTTAAAATTTGGAATAAATGTAGGTCCCACTATTATTGAGTGTGAGAATATTAACCCCACATTTTTAAATGAGATTAATTATCCTACTCACATGAGATTATTTAGAATTATGAATTATTTATCTCACTTCTAAATTGGCATCAAATATGTGTTTAGGATAAATAATCTCAGTCTCAATCTCAGTCTCGAAACAATGCCATCTATTAGTCCCTTTTCAGCTACTAAAAACTAAGGAATATTATTATAGAAAAATAGCTTGTTCAGTCAATCACAAATCAGATGGCCAATAAATGTTACCACAATTATGAAGTATGAACAGTCATTAAAACCATAGATCATCACATCACCACATAATGCTTTGTATTTTTTAAAATAAAAGCATAACCCAAAGCCTTTGAAAACCATGTACAACAGACATCTTAATTCTTAGAGGCAGCAAATAACAAAGTTTAGACTTGACAAAAGAACAAATTGAGTGAATGAATACAAGGTACTTGAAACCATTTTGACTACTGTCATGCAGTGTAAAGTGTGTGAGAAAGTGATAAAGATAGAACTATAGCCATCACATGCCCATGTTAAGAGTATAATAAGGTAATCCTTGAAAATCCCAGTACACTCTCCAACTTGCAAATTGCAAAAATAAATAAATAAATAAAAATACATTTATATGTTTTTATCTTCCAACAACCCTTAACAACTCTAATTGGTCCATCCATCCCTAGCTAGCTAAGCTCAATTAGTCTTTCCTATTTGTATACACACAGGGAAATAATACCCAAAAAAAAAGGAAAATAGTAGCACAAACTTTTACTGTGGCAAATTATGTGGCGTTTCTACTTTCTACTTTCTGAATGACAAATTACATTATAATCTTACATGTTAAATAATACTTTAAGAAAAATGCTTAACATCTTAACTTTTTTTTATTTTATGAAGAATTATGTGACTGATCTTAAGTGATAGCTAACCATGGAGCCAAAAAAATCATACCTTGATCGTGATTCTTAAATCTATTTCCCTATAAATATTACCAATTTTATGATACTTACCACTCAAATTATGAGTCCCAAAAAAATTCACAATTTATACAGCCAGTTGGTCTCAAAATTGAATGTGATCCCCATCTTTAACAGCTTAAGTTCTTTTTTTTTTTTTAATATTGATAATTTGACATATAGTTAGAGTTTTATAGTCAGTTTGACCGGTCTAAAATATCAATCTGTAAACTAAACTGCAAGTATGGTTTGGCCGCCAAACCATGCGGTCTGTATTGGTTGACTTAAATCGACCAAACTACACTTACAATTTGTAGTGCAGTTTGAACAATACAAATATCAAACCAAATATATTTCAAATAATGATATATAAAGAGCAATCTTAACGTAGTCCAAATATTTAAACCAAAAATAACGTACTTAAAGCGTACAATCAAATCAAAAGTTCTAGTCATTTTAAACATAAGTTAAATTCGAATCGAAATATAATAAGAGCAATCTTAAAGTCTAAAATATCTTAAACAAATTACAACACAGATAGCTTAATAAACAGTATTACATGCCACAATAACAATAAAAACTTCAATTTATTCTTCAAGCTGCGAAAATAAACTTATATTACACATATAAAAACATACACTTCATTAGTACATATTACAATAAAAACTACAAAATAAGTATACATTACAAGTTATATATATATATATAAAATATTTATAAAACTAATTTATCTGATGATTTGGTTTGAAATCAGTGCATATTTTTTCCAATCCATCATCGACCGCAAATGTGCTACAACCGCACAAAAATTAGTCTGGACTGATCTGAATTCATCGATTTCCGTGACTTGGCGATCATTTTCAACACCCTAAATATAGTATCAAAGTTAAAACTCTCCTGGGTACATAAAATGACCCACTTAGGCTTAAATAGTGCGAGAAGAGGTGAGATCGGACAAGTTGGGGGAGAATGGAGTATTCTTTTACGGACCCTACATTTGCTGTGGAAACTAGAGACAGGCAACCACCATGACGAGGCAGAGTTGGGTCCGGCATCCAAGATTGCGTATCCCTCCTGCTCAGCTTGGACTGAGCTGGTTCCTACTACTACTTCATGCACAATCGCATTATATATTATATATAGTGCGATGGCTTAAAGAACCTTCTATTGATATACCCTATACCAAATTAATATCCATGCATGCCCTCTTTCTACTAATTATTATTTTTTATAAGCTTATAAACCTAGATACGTGTTCGTTTTGAGGAGCAGCAATTTACTTTACCGAGAAGATAGAAAAACTGAATTCAAGGGCCTTATCTTTGGCCGACATGTAGTTTGTGATTATTTATATATATTCTTTTTGCTTTTGTTATATTCATTACTTAAACAATATTAAGTATAACCATTAGTAATGGTTTATATTTTCGTAGAAGTGACATAGGGTACGTGGTTGATAATAACTCGCCAAAAAAAGATTTACGACATTTTTTTCCCTCCCGAATTCACAGATGGAAACTTTAAATTACAGTTTGTTTGGGGTCAGAGTTGTGCTCTAAATTAATTAGTGTAACCTGTACTTAATCAAAACAAAACAGAGGATAATTGGATTAGACCATTATAATGCACGGCAGAAAGGGTCATCACAACACTTCCACATGTCGAAATAGAATAGGCGGTCGAAATGAGAACAAATCTTCCTACGTATCTCGACAAGATTGACGGTTGCAAGGATGACTCACTTAGTGTGCATGATAATATTAAAAGTTGATGGAAGCGAATAAACTGACCATATTGTCAACTAGAAATTAGCAACAGAAATAAAGTGCAAAAAAATAAATAGTTAGAAACTGACGAAGGCGATACCGTCCATATGCCAGTTTTTAGTTAATTAGAGGAGTTAGAATTACGAGGCAGTAAGTCCAGCCATATTATCAGAAATAATAAATAACTGAAATTAAAGTGTTGAAATTTAAATAAAGTAATGTGACCGGTTGCGAGGGAAAACAACACAGATTACTAAATAAATGCGCATAATAATTAAAAGAGGAGCAAAGTAGCCGATTGCACTTAAGGCAGCAATACAGATTACTTTATAGGGAAGGAGAAATGGAGTAATTGATTGCACTTAGAGCAGCAATACGAATTATTCGCCAATGTAGATATACAAGACAGATATATATGTGTATATGTATATATATAATATAGAGAGCACGAAACCTCGAACTTGTGCTACAGGTCAAGCACGAGATTCTGGAGAGTAGCTCGGTGCCAAAAGATCACTAAAATACACGAGTTAGAAATTGCATGCAAAGAAACTTGTTGTACAAGTTAGTAGAAAATGACAAATTAGTACAAATGTGATATAAAAGTAATTGAATAAAAGTAAAATGATGCAAACTTGAATATTGGGCCTATGACGTGCATGCAAAAAAAATACTTAAGCCTATAATTAGATATATAACAATATTGGAGATTTATTAACTATATCCTATACATATATGAACACATAAAAATGTATGAATATGTATGTATGTGTGTGAGAAGATATATATATATGAAGATGAAATAAAAATGGCCTTTGGTTGGTCACGGCTTGACTAGAAATCAGGTGAAGATAGTGATGGTGAAGATTTGAAGGTGTTGGGCCACAGATGGATAAAAAAAATACAAGATGATGGAACAGCTACAAAGTAGAGGAGATGACAATAAGAACGTGAATATGAATTGTAAGAATACAATCTCGGTTTTGGAGGAAATAAAACAAACAAAAGAGATAATGGATAAGGGAATTATGGCCCAAAGAAATGGAAACAAACCCAAATAAGTATATAAATGAGCGTGGGGGAATGAAGAATGAAGAGAAACAAAAGAGTAATACGAGAGGATTGATTTAACACCAGTACACCACTGCAAGTACAATCAGGAACCCAAAACCAAGAGAAATATGTATATATATAATATATATATATAATGGTTGTCAATCCAGTAGGTATTTTTTTTTTTTTTTACCTATGCGTAGATATTTTTTTTTAGTCGTTGGATTATCATTTAATGGTGATCCAACGGCTATAATNATATAAAAAAATTTGCAAAAAAAAAATTCATTAGCCAAATTGATACCTATGTATAAGTAAAAAAAAAATACCTACTGGATTGGTGGCCATATATAATATATATATATATATGGGTATCGGTTTGGAAGAGGACAAGAAGAAGGTGTCACGTGTTGGCTTTCTTTAATGAATAAAGATCAAATCAACATGTGCGAATGAAATCAATAGCAAATTGGTGGAGTTTGGATGATGTAGTGGCCTTGAATAATGAGAAAAGGAGTAAAAGGAAGATTAATGGATAGGAGAACTCAGTGACTTTGGGGAAGGGATATCAGACCAATTTTCATTACCTTTTTTTCTAGTTGTATTACAAGAGAAACACTATATATATATATATATATATATATATACCTGCAACTCCACCGCTGCGGCCAAGTACTGCGTGGCAAAGTGGGCGGACACCTCACCATGAGTTGTCATGTGAAGAAGGATTCTCCTTATGACTTGACACATGGCTTCAAAAGAAAAAAATAAATAAATAAAAAAAATAGTGATAATAATAATAATAGTTATCCAATCTAAACTTGCTACGTGACTAAGGTGTTCCAATGGGTATTGACATCTCATCACAAATGGGGTCTTCAAATGGTCTTTAGCTTCTTGTTGACATGGCACAAATTTGGCAATTCTTCGATGAAAAATTGACACGTCAAATTTTCTTAATTGACCCCATATTGCACAATTATTACATTATTTGTGACTTAATATTTTTAGTTAGTGACTAATTATAAAAATTTGTCACGTTCCAAAACACAGTTAATGTATCGCTTTGATATATTTTACAATTATTGATTAAATGAAACTTGAGAAGCTAGATAAATCAAGTTATGAATTCGGAAAGAGTTAACTACCAAAAAAAAAAAAAAAAGAGATCCTTGAAGTTTCATATTTTTGTAATTTAAACTCTATGTTTTAGTTTCACAAAAAAAAATCCTCACATTTTGAAATTCAAAAAGTTTATACCATGCGTCCATATTTTTATAAATTTATTTCCAAAAAAATTGCGAACTCAGACTCAGAAAAGTTATTGGGGCCGTTTGGTTCGCCCATTCCATTCCATTGGAATGGAAAATCCATTTGAATGGGTGTTTGTTTCAACAACTCTAAATTTTCCATTCAAATGG
>JXTC01000123.1:236593-253611 GCA_002914845.1 Trema orientale
TCGCCCATTCCATTCCATTGGAATGGAAAATCCATTTGAATGGGTGTTTGTTTCAACAACTCTAAATTTTCCATTCAAATGGTCTTTTGGAATGAGTGTTTGTTTCAACAATTTAGTTTTTCCATTCAAATGGTTCATCAGTCACATCAACTATTTGAATAGATTTTTGTGTCTTGGATGAGAATGGAGGGGAAGAGGTGTTTTTGAATGGTCCATTCCAATACTCCTATTCTAATTATAACCCATTCCACTATTTTTTCCATTCAAATGTCTTCCATTCCAATTATAACCCATTTCACAATTTCCATTCAAATACACACATTCAAATAGGCGAAACAAACGGGGCCATTATTATTTCCAAATAGTTAAAATAGTTACCAAAAATTCATTTGGACAAACATAAATTAGTAAAAATACGAGTATAGGGTATAAAGTTTTTGAATTTCAAAATATGAGAATATTTTTTTTTAAAAACTAAAATATAAAGTTTAAATTGCCAAAAGACCAAACTTCAATTTTTTTTTTTTTTCAGTTTATCTCATTCAAAAAACTATCAATATGTATGACTTTATCTTCATCTTGTATATTCGATAATTGAAGTGCACGTGGGAATGAGGATTGTGATGGGTCGTGTACGATGGGTTAATGGGCCAACTTGAAAGAAGCCCTGAATACTGCCATGGTCAGACCAAACTCAGTCATGGCACGATGCAACCGTGGTGTTGTTGGACTTCAGAGACGAAGTGATGTTGGACTGGGTCTAAGTTTCAAAACTCTAGCCCAAACCCACGTCAAAAGCCAGCGTCAAACTCCTCTTTTTTATTTTTGGGCTGAAGCTAAAGCTTCAAACTTGGTTCACCAGTACTATATATAGCTTTCACACTTTTACAGTTCATGAACCATTATTCACAACCTTTTTCACGTCAAGGGATTAGCTTAATTATCATGTGAACATGAGCTAGATATTTTTTTTGGAGGGGGCAAAATCCAATGTTAAAATCTTTTTTTTGCCCCTTTCTTTTGCTCTTTATATTTTTTTTCTTCAAATTAACTTATAATTGAGTAATATAATTTAGGGTCGATAATCTAAAAATGACCATTTTGAAACACACATAGTCAATATGAACATGATTTAAAAGATATTTTAAACTGATGTCTAAAGAAAAATTATTCATTAAAGTGTGAAAAAAATAATTATTTAATAATAATAGAAGTAAACTTTAAAAATCATAAAATTAAATGGGGCAAATGAGAGGCATTATTGAATCATTTAATAAAATATGTGAGTAAATTTTACATTATTAAAATTTAGGGGAGCAAATAAAGGATATAATTGAATATTATCATAAATATTAGGGTAAAAATAAAAATTTCAAAAAGTTTAGGGGGCATATGCCCCCTGAGCCCAAACTAGCTCTGTCATTGCATGTGAATTCAAAACAAGTGGAGCCTACAATGTTATTTTCTCTCTTTTGTTTTGAAATAAATAAAAATAAAAATAAAAGTGCGGAGAGGCAGCTAAGCATAGCAACTCTATATGGGCATGATCAAGAGGACTCCTCTGCGATAAAGAAAATCTGCTTTGAGCTATAGCTACTTCAATCAAGAGATAGAACTAGGAGTGATAATTTAGCTCACGACACAATAACATAACTCGAAATTGGTACGAACTTAGCATATTTAAGTTTGTCTTAAACAGGTACGGGTCAAAACAGGTTACCCAATTACATACGATTAAATAACTTGTCAAAAGTAAGTTAACCTGCTAAACCCAAAATTGATCCGTTTAACACAATTACATTTTTTTGAATCTTTGTATTATGTTGTGTGTATTAGGACTTAAAACTTCCCTTTATGTCTTATGTACTAAAACTTGAAAGTTTTATTTTGAAATTAAACTTTGGATGGTATATTATATTTCTTTGATTCATTATGGTTGATTGGTTATGCTTAGAGGTGGCAAAATGAGCAAGTTAGGTCAGGCCGGCCTGCCCATAACGGGCTTGAGGGGGAGAACGGGCCGGGCCGGCCCGCAAAGAAAAAATAGGGCCCGGCCCTGTTGGCCCACCGGGCTTTTTGGTTTGCCAATCCCGGCCCGGCCTGGCCTATTCTCTGCCTTTTTTTTTTTACAACTTTTAGATTAGTTTTTTACAACTTTTTTTTAACATGTTAAGTTTAAACTTTTTAATTGAAAATCTTTAAAAAATATATATAAAATAAACTAATTATGTTTTTTTTTTCTATTGTTAAAAAATTAATAATAATTAAATAAGATATATCATATAAGTTGAAATTAAATAGTTGATTAAAAAAAATTTAAAAATAAAACTATTAAGAAAATTATTTAGAATTATAATAAAAATATTAAAAAAAATAAAAAAACAAATAAATTTAAAACAAACAATGAAAATTTCAAAAAGTTTAGTGGGGGCATATGCCCCCTTGGGCCCAAGTTAGCTCCGTCATTGCATGTGAATTTAGAACAAGTGGATCCTACAATGTTGTTTTGTCTTTTTTTCTTTTTTTGAAAGAAACAAAAATAAAAATAAAAGTGCGGAGAGGCAACTAAGTGTAGCAATTCTATGTGGTCATGATCAAAAGGACTCCTACTTCAATCAAGAGATAGAACTAAGAGTGATAATTTAGGTCACGACACGATAACATGACTCGAAATTGCCACGAACTTAGCAGATTTAGGTTTGTCTTAAACATGTGTGGGTCAGAACAAGTTACCCAATTAAACATGATTAAATAATATGTCAAAAATAAGTTAACCTGCTAAACCCAAAATTAACTTGTTTAACACGATTACATTTTTTTGAAATTTTGTATTATGTTGTGTGTATTAGGACGTAAAACTTCCCTTTATGTCTTATGTACTAAAACTTGAAAGTTTTATTTTAAAATTAAACTTTGGATGGCGTATTATATTTATTTGATTCATTATGGTTAATTAGTTATACTGGAAATATTAAATAATTTAATAGATTATATTAGGTTATATTGGAAATGTGAAATAGGTTAATATGTTAAACTTAATAGGTTAACTAAATACAACATATTTAATATTAATATGTTAAATTGAGTTCGATTAATAGGCTAAATGATACATAGGTTAGCAAGTTGTTTTAGGTTGGACACGACCTAAATACGACATGTTTAAATAACTTGTTAAATGTGTCATTTACAGGTTAATTTGTTTTTTAGTGTGTTGGGGGAGAATTTACAAATGATAAATGTGTCGGGTTTAGATTTTGATAGTTACATGTTATACATATGTCTCGATACGATACGAATATGACACTACAACACGAATTATCACCCCTAAACAGAATATAATTTTATCCAAAAAAAAAAAAGCCAAAAACAAAAAAGACAGAACATACATTTAATCGAGAAGCTCTTTGGCTCATTAGGAACCTGGATTTCGGTGAGTAAAGTTATACATTGGGAAACAAGACGAGGAAAAAATTTTCGTTTATAATTCAGTGGCAAAAGTTGAATTTTGTTTACAAATGTTCGATAACATTTTTCTCTTCTACCTTCTCTTTTTCTCACTATTTTTATGATCATTTAAATCCTCCCAATTCACCTTAAAATTGTATTCCATCTTCCCGCGCCCAAAGTTTGTTTTCTGTTTTTTCTTTTAAAAAATTCAAACAGGAGAAAATTAAGCTGCTTAGTATTTTTTTTTCTTTCATTCCTTTCCTCCATATAAGAAAAATCCAATTAAGCTCCAATAATAATAATTATTTTTTAATTAAGATGAAGATTTTTTTTCTGATCTTTAGAACAACACACATTAGCAACTTATTGTCATGCCATGTCGGAGTTAATATCCTTCCACTAATAAGTAATTTTTAGTTTTTTCTTGTCAGCTTGATATTAAATAGTTGCAAGATTATCTCCCCTTATCTTGTTGTACAACTTACATCGGTAAATTCCGTTCTCCGAAGCATTTTTAGAAAAGGAGAATTTCAAACTAACACTCTTTGGTTATGTTACACTACAACATTATAGTAAATTAACAGCGGTTAAAAATCGCCGTTAATGCAGGTGCCGTTGAAAGTGGCACCTTTAATAACCGTCGTTAAAAATTGACCAATGGTCCATTAGTTTTTATAACACAAGTTTTTTTTTTTTTTAGTGCATTCAAAATATTTCATATGAACATGGAAAGAAGAGGAAAAAGAGATGGTCCAACTTAGTATCATATTAAGGTATGAGATATAGTTTGTTAATATGGAATGTCTTTATTTATCTTTCATCTTTATGTATTTTAACTATAGTTCTATTATAATTATAGTGTCCATCTCAACTCAATTATATGGAATGCGGTGTTTATGTTAGAGTGTATCTCAGTTCTCTCACTTTATCTATGTTAGAGCTGTTAATATAACTTTCGATAAGTTTAGGTTGCAAGTGTTAGTGATATGTATCTAGAAACTCATTATTGATTCTTAAATATGTTTATGTAAGAGTATATTGTCTATATAGTAGAAACTTTTTAGTTATATGTACTAGATTTTAATTATGTTTATTATATGTACTTTATTATAGTTATATCTAGATTTGTCTGTTTTTGAACTGATTTGAAATTCTTTTTAGGCAGGTTTAATGTTGTGGTATTGTATAAAGTGCCATGGGGAAGAAAAAAAAATTTTCCTGAAAAAGATTTTTAACGGCGGTTCCCGTTAAAGATCTCTTCACGTCCAAGTGGATACAAGAAATAAGTATTTTTTGATATACGTTACTACATGGAAATAATATACAAGGTCACGTCAGTAACTATCATTTTTAACATCCGAAAGATAAGAATGCACACTACCAATCTAATCTTTCGATTCTAATTCAAAATATTACCATTTTATCATTATGAACCTTCAAATTCAACTCAATTCATGCATAGTACAAACTTTTGACTATTTTAAAGTTAATAAACTAAATAATTACAAGTCAATGAAAATACTAAGTATACATATTGTAAAGTCACATAACACTAATTAATTCATAGTAATGTGGTTAAACTAATAAGTTATAATTACTAATATCCATTATCAAAACAATATAAAATCATCAAATAATATACACTATGAAGATTTAATTTCTAAAAATAACTTTTTCAGAGTAATTAAAATTAGTGAAGGAAAAATACCTCAAATTGAGTAAAAATATTTCAATACTCCAAAATTGAGCCCAAAATTAGTCTACCCATTCAAATTGAAACCTACATCAATAAAAAAAGAAATAAAATTACATACTCATTGAGAATTGTAGTTATTGATTGTACAAAAACCTAAACTTATCTAGGGCACAAAAAATTACTAAATGCTAATTAATCTTAAAAATTATAAGTATATAAAGCTTACCCAAGTCGAATGGAATGATTTGAACCAAATGAGAATAATGTGGGTGGCCGTGCATGAGGAAGACGAAGTTGGTGGTAGTGGCTGAGCTCTCGACTGGGAAGAAGAAAGAAAATGAGAGTTGAGTTGATTTCGGCCCTCATTTATATGACTTTTAACGGCGGTTGTACCGGAACCGCCGTAAAAGGTTAAGCATTAACGGCAGTTCTGCTGCAACCGCCGTTAAAAGTCAAGATTTTAAACTTTTAACGGCGGTTGTACCGGAACCGCCGTGAAAAGTAAAAATTTGAGTATTAACGGCGGTTGCATCAGAACCGCCATTAAAGGTTTAAAAAATTTTAAGCTTTTCTCGGCGGTTGTACCGGAACCGCCGAGAAATGTTGAAATTGACTATTAACGGTGGTTCCGGTACAACCGCCGTTAATAATTTGTTGTTAAAAGTCCCCATTTTTTTAGTGTTAAGAATACAGTTACCATCTTTTATTTTTCAAAAAAAAAAAATACAGTTACCCTCTCTAAACTAAATATACATCAACATCTTTCTAAATGTAAATGCTTAAAAAAAAAAAAGAACCTTCTCATTTAACAAACTTGAAAGATGTTAACTATTTTTTTTTTTATCAACTTGTAATTATTCACTATTGTTTTTAGGGAAAAACGTGATTGTATCTCATATTTTTGTTAACAAAAACCTAAAAACCCATTTGAATTTGATTTTTTTTTTTATTAAAAAAGGCCTTGTAATTGAACTATTTTTGAAATTTAACTTCCTCATATTATCAAAATTAGAGAAATTGATAGAAAATAACAAAATTAACCTCAGTATATAGTAGATTTAGACTTAAAATAAATTTAAAAATTAATTGTCTATACTTATTTCTAAACAATATTTATATTTTTCAAATGACCTCATATAAGTGATAAAATAGTCTCCAAACAACAACATATGTACCAAAAACAAAGTAAAAAAAGTAATATAAACTTAAATTTGTCTTCCACTAAGGTAATTTTGTTATTTCTTATTAATTGTCCTAATTTAGTTTACACGATTAGGTTGGATTTCGAAAATAGCTAAAATTACAAGATTTTTTAATAATAAAAAGGCAAATTAATTCAAAGTGACTTTCCTATATTTCTAAATATATAGGAAATTTCATTTAAAAAAATTTAAATATAAAGCAATGCTATGGGACACTAGTAGTGCCCAACACCACAATGACATGTCAATCTGTTACTGGATGATTTAATTAATAAACTGGGTCTCATATGGGCCCCACCTGAATTATAATTATGATTAGCCAGTGACAGACTGACACATCATTGTGGTGCTTAGCACCACTGATGTCCCATAGCATTATTCTTAAATAAAAGGTCATTTTATGATGTTTTCTCTTTTTTTGTTCTTTTGTATAATGACAAATTATCCTCTAAACCAAAATACTTTGAAAATTTTCACTTACAATTTTTTTGGGAGCATATTTTCTGAGCTTGATATTTTTATTAGTATATAATGTGAAACACCACATATGCCCATAATTTGCATATGTAGTCTGTAGATGGTTAAATAAATAGCTATTATGTAAGCGATAAAAATAAATAAAATAAATAAAAAAGAAAATAAAAAATGAATTGTTAAAAGGGTGAATTGTAAAAAAAATACTCTGAGGGTTAGGTATTCTGCGAGTTAAACCCTGAGATCTGAACTTTACAAAATAATACCTTGAGAGTAAGAATTTACGAAAATTGATACATTAGACTGACTTTTTAAGCTATTTTAATAACAAAATGATAATAATATTCTCTATCAAAAGTAGATTAGACTTCATTATTCTCCTTAGTTTTGAGGATATTATTATCTTTTATTTGTTGAAGTTATTTAAAAGTCAACTCAAGGTATTAATTTTTCAGAAATTTCCAATCCCAGGATATTATTTTGCAGATCAGTCTAAACTTAAAGGTTAAAATTATAAAACACCTAAATTTTAAGTTCTTTTTTGCGATTAACTCTTATAATACAAACTTGAGGCAAATCATTAACCGTGTAAAATAAAGGAAAAAGAATAGACTAATCACTTTTTTAGTCTCCGAAGAATAATAACTCAAATTTTATAGCACATTCAAATTATGTTTATATCTCAGTTTCGATCATTAAATTTTTAAATATTTTTTTTTGCTACTAATTTTTATTATCAGTTTTGGCCTTCATTTATGACAAAATTGTTCAAAACAATATTTACATTATTGTCTAGAGCCAAAATAGAATTAACCAGATAAAGAACAAAAAAAAAAAAAATGAACTAAAGTATTAATTGTATTAATAGTGGATACTATTATTAACTGTGCTTGATATGACACAACATGATTAATAACTATGCTTGGGCTAACACGATATGATTAGTCAATGTGATCAAGTTACATTAATAAAAACACAAGTATAGCTATGACACGAGATTCGACAGGTACACTATAATAGGTACGACAGAGACAATTAATCAGGAGTGTTCAAGATAGCCTAATCCATCTAATTTGCACAAACCTATTCAATCCAATTCATAAAATATGGATGTGCACTCAATTGGATTGGAAGTATGAAATTTGGACTTCTATGGATCATCATACACACTTTTTGATTTGAAAACATCACTTTATATATAAATATATAGGGTACCAATTCGGTAGGTATTTTTTTTTAAACCTAAGTATTGTTTTGACTAATTAAAATTCATTATGTACGTCTTTTCATGGTAAAACGTGGAGAGAGAAAAAGTGCATTAAATAATGTGTATTTATTATAATTTATTTATTTTTCCTAATTACTCAAATAATGGTAGCAATTATAAAATGATCCAACGGCTAAAAAGAGCATATATAAATATCTAAAAAAATATCTACTAGATTATGGTCCATATATATATATATATTCATACGTTTATCTTATAGTTTATATATGTTCTAATTATATATAATTTTCATAATTTATACAATCACTTTTACAATTAGACATAAAAACATCAAAAAAGCGAAAATAGGAAGATTTGCAAAATCACTTTAAGAGAAACAAAGGTCATTCCAAAATAATTTATTTGCAAAAAGCGTTAGTAACCAATTCTTTTATATTCCGCGGCGATCTTTTTACATTGACCTAGTGTCGCTCAATGTAAAAAAAAAAAAGAAAAAGAAAAGAAGGTGATTTTGCTAATTTCATTTTCTCATATTATCATTTTGCCGAAAAGCGCAAATAAAAATAATATGCACAATTAGACACAAAAATAAAATAGGCAGCAAAAGGAGCACGCTAATATTAACATAAGTGTGGATTAAGTGATGACGGATGAGTATAGGCACGAATCCGAACAATTTCCATGTTTAGGAATCCAAAGAATAGCAGACTTATAATTAAAGCAGCTCACAATTGAGGAGAAATTGTCCAAGACCTGACCTGACCTGACTGGTCCAAACTCCAAATTCACCGCTTAAAAACCCTTCCAACACAAGAAATTTAAGCGAAGCTAAGCTAAGCTAAGCCCCAAACGACACTCTCTATTACTTTTTCAAATCTAAGTCCGTTCCTGGTCAAATATAACATCCCAAGATGCAATTGCATATACATATACCTATACCTATGCATACGTATATATAGATACAGCCATTCGCCATGATTATTTACTTCCCTTTTATCCAATATTAAGTAAAGAGCTTCGCTTCCCAGATGGGCGGAGATGGCGGATCATCAGATGGCCAAACCTTCAGAGATTTCATCTGCCACGCCGGCTCCGGCGCCGCAGCTGGTTAATCTCATATATATACACACACACACACACACACACATATCAATCGTATAATTTGAGGGTTACTTATAATAATTTTCGATTTTTTGTTGCATGCATTTTTACATTTTGTTTAATTTTCTTTAATTGTACGAATTTTCTTTTTTGTGAAGCCTCGTTTTTTTGAAATGGGGGTTGGGATTAATCTTTTGGAATTTGGTTACTGTAAGCTTTGTGGGTTTTTTTTTTTTTTTTTTAATAAATTATTTTTGTTCTGAGAGATTGATGTGTGTTTGTAGGTGCCATTGCGGCTACATTTGTTTGCCCTTTGGATGTGATTAAGACAAGGTTGCAGGTCCATGGCGTCCCCTCTGGGCACAAAGGTACATTAGTCTCTATGTCCAAGTCCACAAATTATGGTATATTACGGATAATAGGAGAGGAGAGTCAGGCCGTTTGTGTTATAGTGGAGGCGAATTAGCATATTTTGTTGGACATTGAGTTTAGAACAATGCTGAGTATAGCGTGCTTTAATTGTATTTCTATTTTCAAATAACTTGTTCATCCAGAGGTATGGTTTTGTGAATTCAGTACCATGTTCGTGAATAAGGATATTAGACGTGGCTCTTTGAAATGTCAAGGACCCGTTATCCACGATTGATTTCTGTATGAAAATTAGTTATGCTAGCTATTTATAGCTTCAATGACGAATGGGCAAATCAGAAAACCACATGCAGCACATTACTAGGGATAATTTTTTGTCACAAGTCATTACTATGTTTGTAAATGTGTTGCACTAAGCAAGCATTATCATTAACAGAATGGTGTGTTATAAGCTTTAGAACTCTGTTAGATTTTAGTTACTGATCATATGAGCCAGATACTGGCCTATAAATATGAATTCTTTGTCTAATTAGTGATGTTTGCTGCCTTTTTTTCCTGGTTTGCACTCAGGTAGTATCATTATAACAAGTCTAGAGAACATAATAAAGACCGAAGGTTTGAAGGGGTTGTATCGCGGTCTTTCACCAACAATTCTAGCCTTGCTTCCAAATTGGGCGGTGAGTTCTTTGGTCTTTTCAGAAAAACCTTTTATTAATAGTTTTTTGCTAATTCATTTCACTAGTGACTCCCTCTGACCCCTGCTTTGGCATGACAATTATGCAACCTGTGGGGCTCAGCAAATGAGGTTCCCACAGAAAAGAACTATTTTATTCATTCATATAAGATTCCAGGACAGTTATTGTGTTAAGAGGTAACGTCATTTGTTCCTTTTAACAACTAGTTGGTAAATCTTTCTGGTTTTACCTGTATGGCATAATATAGGTTAAAATCCATTATGTTTGCTCATTATTCTAACCTAGTATAAAGATCAACTTTCCATAAATCGGGAGGTGACTGATGAGCCAAAATATTCCTGTTAAAAAGGATTCTTAAAGTTTTATACAGATGTGTTTTTGTAATTCGAACTTTCAACTCAGACTCTAAAAGAAGCATTTCTAGGGAAGCCCATTAAAGGATAGAATTATTTGCTCATTTATGAATGTAAACCAAAAATGGGCTTCATGTGGTCTAATAGGTCCCATGTACTTGATATTAGTTTTACATATCCACGTTAAGCCCAAAATTTATGAGCATAAATATTATATTGTGTTCAGATACAGATAGGCAGAGACTTGTGTGGCGAGGATGTGGTGCTATATTTAATCTATTCAAGAAATTATTCAAAATTATCTTTAAGGCGAATGTTTTCCTGTCAACATTTATTTTTCTGAAGGTTTTTCTTTGTTATATCGTTTTATGTCTTGTTTCAAGTAATGTGGAAATACGTTTTGTCACTTTATGTATTGTGTTTCTCAAGTGACAAAGTTCTGATTTCATATGTAGGTGTACTTCACTGTTTATGAGCGACTAAAACACCTTCTTCATTCACATGGTTGGTTTTTTGGTGGTGGCGTTCACTTAAAATTTATTTTTTGACTTCCTTGGACTGTTGCATTATTTTTGGTTATGAGCCGTTTTCTGGGTTTGTTGGTTTTATTTATTAACATACATTGTTGTTTCACTGTAGCGGATGAAAGCAATAAGCTTACAATAGGTGCAAATATGGTTGCTGCTGCTGGGGCTGGGGCTGCCACTGCTATTTCAACAAATCCATTGTGGGTTGTAAAGACTAGACTTCAAGTAAGTTTGGCACTGTTACATTTGTATTTCACTTTTAACTAGGACATGTGTGATCCAGTCTCATACTTTGGTTGGCTGCATATTTCATAGCAAAGATCTGTTACATTTATATTTCACTTTTAACTAGGACATGTGTGATCCAGTCTCATACTTTGGTTGGCTGCATATTCATACCAAATATCTTGCTTAGCCTGATGCATGGGTCAATGAGATTCAATATTAATACAGAAATAAATCTCCTAATATGAAAAGAAACTACGACATGAAATTTGAAAATTTTGTGACTTTATAGAAGTTTCTGATTTTGCTGATACTGGTTAACTGGTATTAAGATTTTAATTGCTCAGATTTCGAGGAGTCGATAGATCGATCGCACGGGCTTCTTATCCTTTTTTATCAATTTTGATTTATAATTACCAATATATTTTTAGCTATTCTACTCTCTGGTTTAGTTAGGATATAATCTAGTTACAGGGGGGATTTCTTTTCACAATCATTTATTTCTGATACAGGTTTCCTATTTGTCCAGGACTTCTTTATTAATTTTTTTTTCCGGAGGATTTAGCTTAAGTTGTTAGGAGAAACATAATATATAGAAAGGAGACAAAGGGAACCTGATTGATTTGCATATGACTATTGGCCCAAAAGTGCCCGTTTTGGTATGTTAGTAGCCCTCTTACATCTATAGGAACGGCAGCTGCTGCTTAGAATTCGTGATTTGTGCTTTACACCTATTATTATATTTGTCTGATATGGTAGGTAAGTTGAAAATGTTCCTAACATTAACCCCCACCCCATGCGCGCGCGCACGCACACGTATATCTATATATTCTGTGATTCCGTGTCAAACTTTGGGTCTTTATTTCTGTCATTTTCATATAGACACAGGGAATGAGGCCAGATGTAATACCGTACAAGAGCGTATTTTCTGCTTTAACAAGGATTGCACAGGAGGAAGGCTTGCGAGGATTATATAGGTTGGTTTTTTTCTTACTGTAGTATATGTACATAGTCTGCTTCTGATTGGACTTTTTTCCCTTTCTGATAAGACTCAAGGACTTGAATTTTGATGTTTACTACTCAAATCTCTCTTTCCACTACAATTAGTGACAAGAAACTGATAATTATAACAGTTGATGCTACGAGCCATGATATTATTTCTTATTGGTTTGAAACAGTGGAGTCCTACCCTCACTGGCGGGGGTAAGCCATGTTGCAATTCAGTTTCCAGCATATGAGCAGATAAAGTCTTACATGGCTAAAAAGAGTAAATATGTTTAGCTTTCTACTGGTTTTTGTAGACCATTAATGTTTCAATTTTAAAGCTTGCTGATTTTAAGGCTTAAACTTCTCAGATAATACAACTGTTGATAAGCTAAGCCCTGGCAGCGTTGCTATAGCCTCTTCAATATCCAAAGTAGTTGCATCCGTATTGACATACCCTCATGAGGTATGTCCTGTTCGACCTCTAAACTTCATTGAGGGCATACTCTCTCCATTTGTGGGTTTTACAGTCTTCCAGTTGAAATTATGACCAAGTGAGGCAACGTTTTTCATACAATTTGCTTTTGTTTTCCTGTTGGTACATGTTTTGCCCAGGTTGTGCGCTCCAGGTTGCAAGAACAAGGACAGTCCCAAAACTCCGAGGTTCGATATGCAGGGGTCCAAGATTGTATTAAGAAGGTGTTTCGAAAAGAAGGCATTCCTGGCTTCTACCGTGGCTGCGCAACCAATCTATTGAGAACAACTCCGTCTGCAGTCATTACATTTACGAGTTATGAGATGATACATAGATTTTTGGAGAGGGTTATTCCTGCGGACAAGAACAATTCACAAGACTACCCCAAACCCGATGGCCATGTCAACCCTCAACAGGGAAATGGAGGCATGGTAAAAGAAAATAACAAATCTGTTATAGGGCAATCTCAGGCCCAATTAAATAAAAGAACAACACCAATTTCTCTCGGAAACAAAGAGCAGCTAACAACAAGACACTAAATTGACTATCGTTTCATGCTTACTGAATTTTCTTGTAATAATTGGATTTAGTTATTTGATAAGTTAATAAGTGTAAGTACATTTTTGTCACTAAAATTTGTTGGATTGATTTGAATATAGTTTGAACATTCTTTGTTATGTATTATCCAAAATGCAAGTAATTATTTTCCCTTGTTGTCAATGGAACTGCTAAAATATGCCAAAGCAACATGAAGTTGATTTATCCACTCGAAAAAGAAGAAGAGTTGTCAATGGAACTGCTAAGGGCGCGTTTGGTACAAGATTCGAATTCTATTCTTCAAATCCAGAAACAACATTTATATAGAAAGTTGGAAGGATAAATGTTTTATCCTTCCAACTTTCTACATGAAAGCTGTTTCTGAATTTAAAGAATAGGATTCGAATCCTATACCAAACGCGCCCTAAAATATGCCAAAGCAACATGAAGTTGATTTATCCACTCGAAAAAGAAGAAGATAAAGATAGAAGAAAAAAGAAACATGAAGTTGATTTATCAGGCCACTGGAAATACGAAAGAAGGACCATCTTCTTTTTCTTTTCCTTCTAAGTTTGGTCTTTGAGTAATGGCATCATCTTTCTTTTTTGGGCTTATAAAGATTCGAAATTTAGAAACTTGCATGGCTTACCAATCCTATTTCTCAAAAAAAAAAAAAAAAAAAAATCCATGCTACACTCCATGATGTAGAAATAATGCTAAGTTCCACTTTCTATGTAGTCTTTGAGAAAAATACACTAATTGACCCCAATATTACAAAAATTCCTGCTATATATTCAAACTGAGGACATACGAAAGTATGGTTTTTTATTTTATTTTTTAAAAAAATCAAAAATATTATCCAAACCGAGCCTTTGCTTCCACGGGCATGCTTTATCTTAATATCCTTTGCCTTTTTCCCGAAGGGAAGAGCAAAATAAAGGGCTTTTTTTAGGGTGTGCATGTTATGTGGAGCCATGGCCGCGGTCCAACTTCACACTTTTAACTTTTGAATAGATGCCCTCGTAAAAGAAGGGCGTTGGTCCTTATAGATGTTACAAAGTTGGATTTTCTATGTTTCTCATTGATTTTTCAAAAAAAAAAAAAAAACAATTCTTAATTTAATATAGAAGTATGCGAAGTTTTGAGTGGATGCAACTTTTTCTTGTTTTTGTATTTTATGATTTTTGCATCAATTAGTTGTTGTTGTTATTATTATTATTATTATTATTATTGCTTTGATAAGGGTACTAAGCCTGTTTCAACTTAAAAAAAAAATCTTCATGAGGGCAATCAGTAATTACAACTTGCAAAAGACGAAATAAATAGAATACTAGAAACGTTCACATATTATGATAACGTCATTTGTGCCAATATACGCATTAACTCCATTTTTTTTTTTTTGCGGAACTCATCAAATCAATTTAATTTTCATGAATTTATTGGAAACTTTTGTTATTAAAGGTTTAAAAATGCTGAGCTTATAACCATACCAGAAAATCAAACCATGCACGCAAACAAAACGAAAACTGATTAAAATGATACGATCTTTAAGAGGCATTTGTTTTGTATGAAACTATAGTCAAGCTGATTTAAAGGGAATCGTAACTTTGTTTTTGCTTGGATCTAAAGTTAATGTCTTAACTTTTTTTTTATAAGTAGTTAATGTCTTAACTAGTCTATAGCTTGCTCAAACTGTAGATTTTCTTCTTCTTCTTCTTTTTTCATTATTATTACCAAAAAAAAAAAAAAACACAAACACAACAATAACAACAAAAAATTTGCAATTTAGTATCATCTAACACTTGGATTGGTCCTCAAAATAGTGGTACTTAAAATAATGGGACTTAACAAATATTTACGTTAAGTCACTCAATTCCTATATCTTTTCAGGACAGAAAGGCCAATTAAGCGCAAAATTTAAATTGAACGTCTTTTCTTGTTAAGTTAAAATATATCATTTTGTTAATTATCATGCCTTTCTTTAATAAAATATTGTCAAAAAAAAAGAGAGGGGGAAATCATATAATATCTCATTCCGCAGCTTAATTTTAGTGAAAATTAACCGTAATTCCTAGGAATTCCACAATTAAAATTAGATCAAAATTTTACAAATAATTAATAACTAGCAATTTATTCAGGAATAGAAACGAGCATAGGGCGCCAAGCCCTCCTCAACAACGACCTATAACGGAAGCCCATAAAAACCGGTCTGGGCGAACCCGGTCCACCTTGCAAACCTGTTAAACCGCCACCGTTACTTTCTTCCTTCCCATTCCCAACCACCTGAACCGACTCGCCATCCTCCTTCGAGTTTCTTCGACCTCCTCCTCCTCCCACCTCCAATGGCGGCGGCGAAGACACGAAAAGCTCTTTCAGACTGTTCCTCTTCGCCGGAGCCTTCTCCTCCAACAATCGAAACTGATCGGCGACTGAGGCGGCGGAGTAGGAGTCCCGACGGCGAGGCGGCGATCGGCAACCGCTGCTTCTCGATCGGCCGAGGAGCATCCGGAGAGTGGTTTTCCGGCGACGGAGGTGGACGACCGGCGAGGTCCTCGGGCTTCGGGTGGGGCTCTGAGCCACGCCGCACTGCGTGGCGAGAAGCTTGAATCTCTGGAGCGCCGCCATGGTCTTGCGGTCAGAGCTCTGGTCTTTGGAGTTGTAGTTGTTCTCGTTATTATTATGGTCTTTTTCTTTTATAGCGAATCGATTGCGATTTATTATGGTGAATTTGAATTTGAATATTGGAGTGTTCTTTACTAATGATTGTTGATTTTGAGGAGGAGGAGAGAGAGGTATAGCTTTCTTTGTTGATTGCTTGTTTGGGAGAGAAAAGGATCTGTTGTTGTTGGAAACTGATTCCATCTTTTTATTTTATTTGGGATTTTTTTTGTTTTTGAAATTTCTTTTTTTTTTCCTTTGAAGTAATTTCTTTCTCTTTTTAACAATATTCAAAGATTAGGGCTTGGAAAAACTACGAGGAAAAAAAGGAAGATAGAGAGAGAAAAAGTGGTTTCATTTTCCGAGAAAAATTCCAATGCTGGTGATCTAATCTGTGGGGGGTTGTGAAAAAGAGGAACGTTCTGTTGCTTGAGTCTTGACTAGACTAGATAGGGGACCGGAATAGTCAATGGTTCTTTGATTCTCAGGGAAGAAAATTAGTAAATGACAAAACTTAATTAAGCTTTAATAAATTGTGGTTAGAGACATCAACTCTATATTTTTTTTTTTGGGTATTTGTATTTTTAATTGAAAAAGAAATTAGAAATGTTCTTTTGATGATTTTAGACTCAGAAATTTGTATTTTTAATTGGTTAAGAAGTGACGTTCAAAATGAATAAAGAATGAAAAGAATTGTTATAGAAAACCTAAGGATTAAAATTGCTGTTGTCAGTATTTATTTATTTCATTATTTGTCTCTATAGTGTGACGTATTCATTACTCAGTACTATTTCTTGGGAAAATTTAAACAAAGTATGATCTCATTAATTACATTTGTCACTCACCACTGCTAAATTAAGCATGCTTAGTATTCATCATTAAACCTCCAAATTTAATTTGATCCCAGTAGACATTGTAAGCTCTTCTAGAAATACCAAAATTCAAATGGGCCTATTATACTTGTGCACATAGCTTGAACTTGTAATTATGAATAGAAATGGACTTTCCTTTTAAAATGACTTTTCTCTTGCTCATTAGTTATCGAAC
>JXTC01000123.1:259169-339462 GCA_002914845.1 Trema orientale
ATGAGCTCGACCAGAACAACTCCAAAGCTATAAACATCACTTTTACTAGTTAGCTGATAACATTGGTGATATTCTGGATCAACGTAACCAGGGGTGCCTTGTGGAGCAGTAGAGACGTGAGTGACATCATTGGGGAACAGCCTCGAAAGGCCGAAATCTGCCACTTTAACGCAGAAGTTGTTGTCAAGGAGAATGTTATTAGTCTTGACGTCACGGTGGACAATGTCCGAAGCATGGAGATAGGCCAATGCGCTTGCGGTTTCAATGGCGATGCTCATGCGGACTGGCCATGAAAGTGGCCCAGTTTTTGCTCTATCGCCGTGGAGATGATCGGCAACAGTGCCATTTGGGATGTATTCGTAGACTAGGAGAAGTTCCCGGCAGCGGCGCGAAGTGCAGCCATAGAGGGAGACCAGGTTTTTGTGGCGTAGGCGAGTGAGTATTTCAATCTCGTTTATAAATTGTTCGACTCTTTTGTAGTTGTGCTCGTATAAGCGCTTGACTGCTACTTCCCTCCCATCCTTCAGTTTGCCTAGATTAGAAAGAAATAATTTTAAAAATGTAACTAAAAAGAGACGATGCAAGTTATAGTTATACAAACTAATTTTTTTCACCTCTCTGTAGTTCCATTTATATGAATTGGAAATGTTTGTCTTACCATGGTATACAGTTCCAAAACCTCCATCACCAAGCTCTTTTTCAGCATTGAAGTTATTAGTGGCTTCTTGAAGATCTTTGTATGAAAAGACAAGGACTCCAAGATAGTCGCTTCCCTCTTCTGTCTCCGAGTTTATGTATGAATCAGAGATGTTCCTTTGGAGCAACTTTGAAGCACGTTTTCGCAAGTAGCAGCGCGAGAGAAAAATGACTATCAAGCAGGTTACAGCCAAAGAAGGAAGTCCAATACCTGAAGTAGAACAATAAGATTAGTCAATCTCTTAAACAGAAAGCACTGCCTTAAATAGAATAAAGGGAGTTTGTTATAGGTCGAAACAAGAGAATTTTAAGTGATAGTTGTGTTCTAAGGGAGTGCTTGTTTAGAGAAAAGGGACTTCAAGAATGCAGCACTAAAGAAGTTGATCACTTCCAATCGCCATTGATTAGAAGTTAGTACTGCCGCTGGATATCAAAAAAAGTCATTTTGGATGAGTATCTGTAAGAATTTAGACATTTTGATTGAAGATGCATCTTTACCTAGTCCCAACTTCAATCCCAATTTATTTCCTGCAACATCAGACATGAACATAAATGTTAGTTAGAGCAAAATGACAAGAAAAAACAAAACTCTGCAAACATACTCGAAATCAAACTTTCTACAGCAAGCTGTTGTCTGCACTAGTCATAGTCCAAGAGAGGACACTTAGTACAACGAGGCTATGTCCATAAGAGAGAGGAATTGGATAAGTGGAACGGTAGATAAAGGAAAAGAAGGGAGCCAAAAAGAAAAGCATAAAGGATTATTAGAATGCAGAGTCCAAACACAAATGCGCGCGTAGTGTGCAGGCCATGTCTCTGCATTCCGATATATAAAAAATATACCTTTTGGTTCTTTGAAACAAAAGAATTGGTTTGTTCTATTAGTAGCCCTGCAATGGCTTCCGCTCACGTGACAATCAGCACAAGCCACACTTACGTTCACATCAAGATTGAATTGAGTTGAAGGAAAAATCGTTTTGTTGAGAGTTCGACTAAAGCCTGCTGGAAGCTCGATCATTGAACATTGTTCTGGAAAACTTAGCGAACTGACATACTTCCACTTGAGAGGAAGCGAACTATAATTCAAAAGAGTGGAGTAGATATCATAATATCCGCACCTAGTATGATTGAAATCTTTCGGGAAAATAGTGTGAAGACTCTCGCTGCAATTGAATTGGATAGACAAATTCGGCGTGGAAACGTTAGATATCACGGAAGGACGAGGAAGAGCAAAACGTTCCATAGGTTCACAGAGATTCGAGTGTCTCGTGAGCCCTCTGTCATTGATGAAAATAGAATCCGCCGAAGTAATGTAGTCAATTTCATACCAGTATCCTCCTCCTTTCAATTGGATCTTCTGAACCTCCCCGCAATCAACTGGGTACAAACCACACTCAGGGTGTGTCCTATTGTGGAAGGGGAAATGAAGCCAGCCAAGTTTTCCACAGTAGAATGGTGGACAACGTCGGCGGAATCTCTTTTCTTCAGCCGAGCTAAGGAGCACCAACTGAGACAGAAAAAAGAAAACGAACAAACGAATAGGAGGCATTTCGAGCTTCCCAACCGAGCGACCAATATTAGACACCCAAACAGGAATCTAGTAATCTAATGCATAACATGTTGGATATATTACTTCTTGTTAGCCAAGCAACAATTGTATTAAGGAGCAGTTTCTCTGCTTGACATGGTGGTTGACTTGGAAACTTGGATAAGAAAGACTTGTTATGGAGAAAAAATAAGGTTTCAAAAAGTAGCACAACGGGTTACTCACGACGAACCTTCTTCATACTCTGGTAACTGGTTCAGTTCAAGACTCCTGTTGAGTATTCGGCTATGGTAAGAACTTTACTCAGCAGTAGAAGACTTGACTCTTTGACCTTTCAAAGACGAGCTTTATAATATAAAGATGTTATAGAAACCTCTTGGCTCTTTCCAACCCCAGAAATACGGCATAAAGAAAGAACATATCGTGGAACATGTTATCGGCTTTGGTTGTTTGAGATTGGTCTGTGTGAACAGTTGAATGACAACAAAAGAAATACCTAACTGTATGATGGTAATGATTATTACGCGTCTTTCTCACAGTCAAATAGGAGAATAGCACAAATGGTCCACAAGACTTTGAATTTTGCATTTGTTTTCAGCTTGAGGTCAAGGATTGAGGAATGGAAAATGAGGCGTGAAGAAAAAACGCAAGGGACTACAAAAGGATAATGAGGTTTGTGGGTCTTCAGGACAAAGATTTCTTGTTGAGGTCATTGTCATCACCAGAACTTTTAGTAGAAATGGTATGACATATTCAAATTTTGCACTAGAATAAAGATTCAGCAATCTTGTGAACTTTTTCCTCGCTGGTCTTACTCGGACAAGTATGAGAGGGTAAAGACGATGCATTCACAAGGAAAAAAATTTGCTAACGACACTCGCGATTGTCAAACATTTAGGTCGGCTCACTGTGAGTTGCACGTTGGTTGGTCCTCAACTGCTCTAAATTCGCAGTTGTCCCTAGCAATGCATTTTAAGAGAACCCGAGTGGAGGTTGTCATAGACCAATCTCATTTTGAGGTCATGATTGTTCCCCAATTTTCAGGAAAACTTCTCTGGATTCTGTTCTATCCTATATGAGGTTACTCTTCATTCCATCGAAATCCTTTCCTTTCCTTTTTTCCTTTCTTGGTAGTATATGAGTAGTGAATCTGACAGGTGCTGTAGGTGGTGTTTGGTTTCCTAGAAAATCAAAAGAAATGGTCTGGGGATTGAAGGTTACTAATAACAACCTGGTTTTTCAAATTATCCTTCTGCTTATGGTTTTGTTAGATCCAGAATTTTCCTCTGTTTACTACCCGGAGCTCGGACAGAGCAAACCAAGCTGAAAGAAACAACTTCAAATCCTATCATAATTATATAACTCAATTCTCTGAAACTATAACTTAAAGGATGGATAATGATGAAATGGCCTACCTATAATACATGTATGAGTATTGAAATTATGGACAACAATATACAAGGTGACTTACCACCGCAATGTGTGGGATGTGGTCCATCAGGACAAAAGCATAGACTTTGATTATTTTGAAATCCACATCGACCACCGCTTGTTTTGCAATTAGCACAAGCGTCTCCATACCATACTAGGCTAAATCCAGCCATCAACAATTCAGTGTAGTTGACGGTTTTTATGGTTGTATTTGATTTCCAGTATCCCTCTAGATCAACCGGTACCGAAACTTCAGACTCACAGTACTCGTACGAATCTGATGCATCACGGTTTTTTCCCAAGTCCTCATCATTAGGAACTAAAGCAACAGATGAGTGTTTAGAAGAATTGGAGGCGCAGGGAACCAAAGACGTCTCGAAAGTAGGAGTAAATGATTTGTTACAGTTATAGAAGAACTGAATATTAACGTGGCTTGAACTGAATTCGAAAGGAGAGCCATCATCAAAGATGAAGTAGTGTTTGGGAGCGACACAACTTGCATTGACAACATCCAAATCGACCAACCGAACCGACTGGTTTTCATAGGAGATATTTGCAACGATGTAAGGGCCTCTAGGGGTCCTAAAGATTGGTGTGCTTTCTTGACAGGTGATTCTAAAGCCTTTGAGACCACAAAAGTCTGCTCCGGCACCGTCGACATAAAAAGGGAAGCTTATGTTGGGGCCACTTCCACAGTTTCTAGGCTTACATGCTACATAACTCGGGTCTGCTGATATAACTGACTTTACTACTAAGCTGCAGAAGAGAATACCAATCCGAACATGGAAGAGTAACTCATGAATAAACAACTTCTGCTTCCTCATTTGTGTGATGCTGGATGAAGTGTAGACATTACTTGAATTCTAAATATATAGGAACGTGAAATCATCACTCATTAACAAAACATTATCCTAATGGCTTCTTTCCTTGAATGATTCAAATTCACTCTAGTTCTGCCCGTCTACTATTTCATTGATTTGACTTGTTATTCGTTGTTTCTCGAGCAAATATAAAATATATATATAGTCTTCGAAAACGCCATAGAATAGTTAATTCCACAAGTAAATATCATAAAGAGTATTATAGGATGGTCAAGCACTTGTGTCTTGGCAAAGTCCAGCTATTTCCATATACAATCAACTAGTTGGTCCAAACTAATAAATAGACAACCTTTAATTAGTTGCGTGTTACTTGTCCTGTCAGACAAAAACAAACAGTAATGCCAAAATGAACTTTAATAAACCTGAATCTAGAATTTTCTGGGTCAGACTATAATATTTCTAAGAGCTTCAAGTTTTGATTGGTGGAAGATGTTGAAGAACCTCAGGCTCAGGTCGTCAAAGTCTATATTCAGGGTAGTCTATTTCAGTGTCTAACGATATACTGCGTATGTATTACCATAGACATGGGACTAATGGGAAGTTCATATGAATTAAACAAGTAAAATATTCTGGTGATGTTGGCCACTTTTAATAAATTATACCGCATTGTAACAATATGATTTATTACAACGAACCAAAGGAAGTATAACAGGAATAGAATGACCAGTTCTAATTGGTATTTTCATCATTCTAAATGCCACCTTAGCACCACTCGCCACTTCTAGAAGATTGACACGAGTGCCACTTGTCACTTGACATGGATGCCACCTATCTCCACATGCCACATCATTCCTCCAACTTTTATTTGATGTCTTAGCAAGATAGTCACATCATACTTTCTTTTGACACCCTTGTGCTTAGTTCTAACACCTCGTGCTTACTTCTTGCCACTCCTTTCATTGTATCTGATATCTAGAGTTGAGACAAAAAAAATTATGGCATACTAGATTTTGACTGTAGAGTGTAAACTAACTCGACATGACAAATATTTGGGTAACGTATGCAACAACTATCTTGTCTAGTTTGTTGGGAAATATAATCGAGAGTTTTGGGGATAAATTACCCTTATCCCTAACTTTTGCCTAAGTTACACTTTGCTTCCAAATAATTGACTTTCACACCATTTTTGCCTCAAAATTGGAAAAAGTAGTCTCACTTTACCCTAAAATTAGCTCCTAGACCAAAGGCTTGTTAGGGCAAACTGAGCCTACTTTTGCCGTTTTCGGAGCAAAATGTAACAAAATCTATTATATAGAGGTAAAGTGTAACACTTGGCAAAAAAATAGGAGGCTAAAGGGGTAATTTATCCGAGTTTTGGTGTGACTCTCATGCTTTTGGTGGAACCTATAAACCTAACAGATCTGAGAGCTCTATACGAGTAACTATGGACTCTTTCCTTAATCCTTATGCAAAAAATCATTGTACAAAGGGGAAGCAAGTCCTCTACATTTGATAGCTCTAACAATCCATCTTCCTACAGATAAATGAACTGGGGCTAGTATTTTCTCTCCGGACATATTCGTTTCATTCAGTTTGCCATATATATATATATATTTTATCCCAAGGTATAAAAGCTTCGGTTGTGTCAGGAAAATATAAACCTTTGTAAACGTGTCTCCAAAGTCTTCCCTCCATTTGGAGCTTTAATAACATTAAAAAAAAAAAAAAAAAGGAATCTTGAATAAAATATGATAACCTTATCGAGTTCCATAACTGAATTATATTAATTTGACTTCTTAATAATTGACGAGATTTTGGTTTCTAAGTTCGAGACTGAGACCCAGATCCAGTAAGAAAAATATCTCTAGGACAAGAGAAAAAGAATATATGGTTTCAATAAAAAAAGATCTCTATCTTACTTATTTAACTGCTAAATTAGTATACCTTTGAATCTATAGTAGGTTATATGTAACAATTCTAAAATTTTCTTAGAACCAGTCTGTATATCAAAGGGGAAGAAAAAATCATGATGCTTTCCTAACAAATATGGTTGCAAATCTTGACGATCAAGACAGGTTTTGATGACTTAATTTTAGACTTAGTCTAAGGTAGCAATACAACTATTGATTCTAAACAAAATTTAAATGATTAAAAAGATTCTAGCTGATCGATAATTCATTTTTATATATAGCCGTCTTTCACTTTTGAAGGTTTTAATAGCCAGATACATTCCTAGTACTTCATTGCTTTTATGCTTTATTAAGTCTTTTTTTCCCCATAACATATATCAACTCTTTTTTTTTTTTTTTTTTTTTGGAAAAGTCAAGTCAACAGATGAGTTAGGAATGAGATGACTTAATAAGGCTTCTAAAGAATCTAGATGTTGAAATTCCGCCCTACAATTTGCAGACCTTTTGAAACGGTCCAAAGTACAAAGGCTGCAGAAACGTTGTAATGCTACTATAGATGATCTTGATCAATATTCCTAAGGAAGGTTTCTCTTTGGTACTTGAGGGAATCTTCTGGGACATGATTAACAATAAGGGAAATGGAACAGATTAGGAGTATCTTCGGCTAAAAAGTTTGAAAAATAACTTTTTTAGTAGTGTCACAGTATTCCGTTATGAGAGTTATACAATCTGTAATCATTAATTAGTCCCAAAAAAATCATAATTTTATGGTCATAAATAGTACGACTTTCTCGTCATTTTAATCAAAAATACTACCATCCATGTCAATTTCCCTAACAATAATGCTACAACAAGCAGAAAGTAGACTTTCTCGTTCTTTCTTTCCTATAAATTCTAGTGCTTATGTGTTATATCAATAAATTATGGCCTCATTAATCAAAAAATTATGATGACCAAAAATCCTCTTGTATATTAAATAACTTAACTTCAACCCTTCTTACGGGCCTGTACTTTCAGTAACAATCATTTCGTTACTATCTAGACGGCAACTAATTGATACTGAAGATGTGAACTAACATGTATTTTAAGCAGAGAAGCATACTGAAACACTGATTGGTCCTAGACTATGTTTCAAACATGTGAACTAGATTAAACCTTATTACTAATAATCAGTGATGCAGATACAAGAGAATTCGGAATCAAGTAATTGATTCCATCTTTTACCGTGCAACAGCTCTAATGTGCTGCTACATCTTTCGTGATGCATAGCACTGCTATTAGAGAAACGTTGTACGTTTGATAGTTGATACAACTCACATAACAAGCATATTTCGCTTTATATACTTCTGGTGAACTATCGACAAGCCCATCAATACATAAGGCCCTTAAAAGTAATGGGCTAGTCCAATAACATTAAAAAAAAAAATGGATTTGTGAAAAATCATGATGTCAAAAAATTGATCAGTGTCATGAAAGGCAATTTTCTGAAGTCTAAAAGTAATGGATCTCTTTTCCCTTTTGCCCCCAAGATAATGGATCAGTATTTGTTTGAAAGATTACTAATTTGTACTGTGATTGAGTCATATATACGTTATTTAAAAAAACTTTTTCTCCAGTCAATTGGTATAATTCAAAGCTAACCTTGTCCCAAAATATAGAAAACAAAATCCATAATGTGCAGCAAATTAAAAAATCAAATGACATGATCTTTGAAGTTCCTCTATTTCTACAATCCGGAAAATGTAAGAAGATAATAAACTATTAAGCTTAAAAATATTAGAAAACATATAATAAACCTTTATTTATTATGAAGAAAAAAAAACTAGATATAGTACACTTGCAACCAAAATATGCAAGCTTGTGAATAAATGGTGAGATACTGCAAAATGAGCTGGTCCAGCTTGATTATTAAAGAAAACCCACACTCCTTTCGGAAAAAAAAAAAAAAAAATCAAGGAAACTTCTCAATATATGACGTCTGGTTTTTGGATTCTAATATTTGGTTTGCAAGGAAAAAGTAAAACCAAATGACTTAATTGTTCCACAACTTCATAATTTCAGACGACCCCCGCCCCCAGAAAAGAACAAAATAGGTTGATAACCGGTGAGACTAATGATTAACCGTCGGACGAAAGGCTATGCACGGGAATTTTGAAAGAGTATTTTCCTTTCGTTTATCTTCTTCTTCCTTTTTTTTTTTTTTTTTTTTGCAGCTAACCTTGACCATAGAATATGGGTTAATTGAACTTAAGAAGAACATTATAAAAGAAAATTCAACAAAAAAATTATATGGCTGAGTTGACTTGAGTTACGTGTACATCTTATAATTAAACAATCATTTTCGTCCATAATAATGACCTATCTATTTAAGCCAGTACTTTATTAATTGTGATGTAACATATTAGTACAACTTCTGTTTTTTTTTTTTTTTTTTATGGATAATAATGTTATAACCTCATCTAAAAAGTTACAGCCGACACATGAACTTATTCAAGTATATCTTTCCTTACACAAGCTCAATTCTCTCACATGCCCTTTCTCTCTCTTTAGTAATTAAATACTTCTTATTCTCATTTCCTATTCTATTATTTAACAATTTTACACACTGTTCATCTCTTTTGGACGTCTGACAGAGTCCAACTTTCAAGTAATATTATATCTATCTAATCTGACGTGTTCCGTAACTCGTATTATTAATAAACTCTACGACCAATTTTTTTTTTACATTTTTCTAATAGAATAATCAAAGCATGACATGATACGTTGAATCGAATCAAGCCGTATATTTGTAGTTCAAGATTTAATCCTAATAACATAGAAGAGATTGGGTTATCTATATTGTAGAAAACGACATCGAGATAAGAGTTCTATATTTGAACCAGTACACCAGTGTTCTAGTTCAAGGTACACATCCACTAGGCACATCAGCCCAACACATCAATATTGAACAAAACAATGCCATCCATCACCATTCACACCAATACTGAGGATTACCTTTTATTTTAACCAGTCGTATCTTTACATAGTAACTTTATGACTCGGGGCATATTTATACGAAGATTACATTTAGTTGTAAGTGACAATTTCTAACTATTGAAAAAGCCAATGATTATCATTATCCTTATCATTGGTGATGTATAATATTTTTATATTGAAAATTTTGTAAGTTTCGCACAGGATGAGAGTAAGTAGTAACTAACATGGATTCCACCATTCTTGAGGATATATAACTTGTGTTTTCAATTTACATACGCTGCTAGACAATTGGAGGTTCTTTTTAATGGAAACTAGACAATTGGAGATTGTTCGTGTGTATCACACAATCTTTTATTGTATAGGACCTATAATTATATCAATTTCTTTAATTGTCAACACAAAAATACTGACATATGGATCTTGAATTTATCATATACGGGTTACAAGGTTTTCTTGTTCAAAAATATTTCATGATTGTTCAAAGTTGTTTTTCAGTTTCTTCAGGCTATACATGGAGCGTTTTGTCTGAGTTTGGATTGTGTTTTTCCAACATGTAATAGCATTTTTCTTGGTATGTGACGGAGGGTCAAATTGGCAGTGGTGGGTAATGGTATAATCATCATATATATGGACCAAATGCCACATATATAAACAACACAATCAAGTAAAACGGAGAATAACCCAACACTGGATTAAAGTCTTCCCGTGCTACTCACAACGAAAGCACCCATTAGCTCAAGTCCAAACACGAACCACCGAATGGCTATGAAGTGGCACCATTTGCTTGGGCCAGACAGCCAGTGGTGCTCAATGAGGTTAAATGTATCTATCTATATCCGATAGGATAAGGCATGGATTGGGTCTAGATTCCATTTTCAACTAATAGAAGTTGATGACTCGTTTCTCAGCTCGCCCCCAACAAGTGGGAGATAGTGTGAGTGAGCCTGCTGATACCCATTTTTGGCAAGTAAATGAATTCACCAAAAATCATGTGCAACCTAACCTATTCATTATCATGACATTTTATGATAAATTAAACTAACATCCATTCCCAGCATGGGATATATCATATATCCCACGTGAAGTTGGGCATATTTCATTGGAGGAAGACATAAAGTTCGTTACACCTCACCTTATGTATGTGACCCTAGAACAAATGTCACATGCCAAAAATAAGAGACCCTAAGCTTATTAAGCACCCCTAATCCGAATTTATCATAGGCAAAGATAAGTATCAACTGTGAGAGAGGGGTATTAACCCATCTCACACTGTTATGTTATGCGACAGTTCTAATGTACTATTCCATATTTCGGTCAAACAAGACATGCAATGCGGATAAACAGTAATTAGAGATGAACAAAAGCGTATTAGAAAGAGTGGTTCGAGAAAAAAAAAAAAACTGACCGGGCATATCACAACGCGCGGCATGAGGCCTATCGGGGCAGTAGCACTGGAAAAGATGGCTGTCCCAATTGAATCCACACCTGCCCTTAGTGCTCTCGCAACGGCTACAGTCACTAGCTATCCAATTCAGCATGAACCCTCTCCTCAGCACCTCTCTCATTACCGCTCCTCCATTCACACTACTCCCATCCCTGTACCCAACCTCCTCCGCCGCCACCGCCGCCTTCGCCAACACACGCTCGGTCCCGCACGTTCGGGACGCGTTGGCCAATCCATCTCTGTCGTTCTCATAGAAAGCCAGAACCGAATTGCTGTCGTTTACCGCGGAGCAACCGATCCGGTACTTGGAGAGAGCCGCCCCCAGCGAAGAAGACCGACAATTATAGAGCAAAACGACACTCGCCTGATTTGCGGGGAGCTCGAAGTCAGGGGAGGGAGTGAAGTTCCTCACGGGAGGGACACACTCGCGTTCGTCCCGCGGATCCGAAAACGCGGCGGTTGAGACGAGGAGGGATTGGTTTTGGTAGAAGATCTGGCGAACGACGTAGTTTTGGCCGGAGAGGTTGAGAATGGAGCGGCCATTGGGGTCGCAGGAGAGGTTAAAGCCAGGGTAGCCGCAGTAAGGCTCTTGCTCGCCCTGAATATAGAAAGGGAAGCTTATTGTTTGGTTGCCGCAGCTTCTGGGGACTGTGCAGGTCTCGAAGTAAGGGTCCGCGGCGCCAACCAAGTAATCTGAGACAGAGTTAAGATACAAGAATACGAGGGTCGGTATGAGGTTGGATAAGAGGAATTTCATTTGGGACGATTGGAACTTGTGGTGGAGATGGTGAAACAATGGTGATGATATACATTAATACGTGCACAGAGAGAGAGAGAGAGAGGAAGAGTAGATGGTTTTTTTTTTTTTTTTTCTGGTAATGAGAGTAGATGGGTTTGAGTTTGACTGAGTTATGGCTGGGGTTGGAGTCTGCTTCTGAGGAAGGAGGAGCCTTTGGGGCTGTTCATATCTGCCTCATATCTTAGACCGTTGAATTTATGAGCAACCATTGGCAAATTGCATATGCCTAAATTGGCCATCTTTTATGTACTAGGACAAAAGTTTTTTAAAAAATAAATAAATAAAATAAGAGTCGTGCAACTTGACCAGTAAGCAATATTCAACCTTTTCCCCCGAGCCACATTAAGTCATGATTCTTCCAAGCTGGGACAGCCAATCTTTTTTTTTTTAGGTTAATGAGACAATGAATCTAATTCACCCTCAAAAACTACTTTGTTGCACCGTATTTGTCACAGAGCTATACAAACTACTAAGTTCACTTCATGTTCGACCAATGAATTAACGATACATATTTATTGATCACACATAGGTTAGTACGCCAAATTAGAGGAGAATTAATTGGAATTATAGAAAGACCACTCATGGCGGTAAAAAAAATTTTATTTTTATTTTTGAAAAATATTTGTTTCGACTAACAAGTAACAATTCAGAGAAGTAATTAATCAATAGAACGCTATTTGAGGTTGAAACAATGTACTTCCTAATTTAATTTAACTTTTTGTTGCGTTTAAACCGTGTGATATTGGAGCAGAAGTCAGCTTTACACAATTTCTTTTCCGGCAACTAATTCAGGGAATTAGGGCAGTAGTCAACGAAACCTATTTGGAGATTGCCATTTGTGCTCTGGAAGTCTAAAAACTCCAAGCCTTACTCGCTACACCAAAAAATAAAAAAATAAAAAAAAAAAAGGCCAAGGAGGGTCTGCAGATACATTATACAAACTTTTAGTTTCATAAGTTGCCTATATTGGACGACTCAAGCCGGAGACCATTTGCTGTGGCAAAGTTCGAAGGCCTTAACATCCCAAGGTGGTCGTATATAAAGCATCACATATTACATATATAACAATGCTAATAACAATGTAACAAAATGGGATTCATTACAAAAATTTTCGTAATTTTTAAAGTTTAACAACATTAGTGTCTTCTCAACATTCTTTCCACATGTGCAAAACGATACAATTTTACCACATTAGAACATGGAACTCAGTTTATCTATGTTTTGACCTTTAGCAGTATTTTTGAGTAAGGTAATTAGGAAAAGAAGCGCATGACGTGTCATTCCTGTAAAAGCTAATACAATCAAATCAAATCAATTCAATTCATTACCAACTTGTGTCTAGCCAAAGAAAAAGGAGAAAAATCATTGCCCACTTGCATTAGGTCCTCCCATCAAACAAGGTGACAGAAGGACAGAAAGTGATCTTAATTTGCTTTTTAAGCCTATGGACCAGAAGAAATGGTCGTGACCTTAATACATATATAATAGTTTGTCAAAGTTCAAGATAATCAAACAGTCAAAAAGGCATAGTGAATTCAAACCGACCACTATGAAATTCTGGTAACTACAAATTTCAACATTTTCCTCTCTACCCTAGTTTTTGCGAGTCTTAAAGGGGAGGTTTAAAGTTCTAATCCATATTTTGAATAAGCCTTAGCTATGTGCCTACCTTTTAAACCTTTTGCCCTTAGGAAGGGCCAGTGAACTACCTTAGCCACACACAGTGTGACATCAAAAAGGAGAGTTTGGCAAGTCTTTGTAGTTCCATTGCAAGGAAGTTTCTTCTTTGACCTTGAATATGGGCTATCTAGTAATTCTTCGGTAAGGGTCAAAAAAATGAATCAAGGAAAAGGAATTTGCAAGTCAGTTATATATATATATATTTCTGACTGGATGAGGATCTAGAGAGCTTTACTCTGCCTGCTTTTTATGAAGGAATCTGCTGACTCAGGTAAAGTTCCCATCATGTACATGTTCATCAACTAGTTATACGATCTGGTTTTCAGCTTTATAACTAAAACGAAAAGTGTTTGTATTTATGTACTTAATATAAATCTGAACTTGCGAGGGTCATCAAATTATCAAATTTTATTTCCCTCTCTTTTGAAAGGTACAATTCCTTTCCTAAAACTCGCTTCATTTTCACTACAATTTGGCTCAGAGTTGGTTCTAATTTCCCCTGAAAATATCATATAGTCATGCTCTGAAACATAGTTTGAGGCACGAAACTCGATAATGAGAACAGAAAGAGGTATATGATTGCGTGACATACGAAATCATAGCTATGCAATATGCATCACAAAAAGCTCATAAATGCATACAAAGGCTCATAAAGTCATACCTTGGTGTGAGAAACATACGAATTCCTGTGAAGTTCTGTCGAAGCCACATTGCCCAGAAGATTCAAGGCACCCCCAACAAGCTCTTTGACCGTAATCACGCTTGTACTTTAGATCAAAACCTTTCTTCAAAGCGTTTGTTGCTGTCAAGAAACCAGACGTCAAATCTGTATAATACTTTCCCAGAAGTGGAATACTAATCCCACTACTACACGAATGATTTTCACGAACCCAAGGTCTTAATGTATAGTAACCATCATAAACAGGTTCAATCTTCCTTGCACATCTCAACTTAGAAGGTACTGAACTTGGAATCCCATTTGAGCAATTATATACATAAGTCAGCTTGGCATTATTGGAAGCACATTCGAAAGGACTGTCATCAATTGTTGTGTTAACAATTCTCTCAGGACAACCATCACCCACCATATCTGCCCCAACAACTGTAAGAATTTGGTCCATTTCTCTGATATCCAAAATGTAAAAATTTCTAGAGTCAATTCCTACTTGAGGGTAAGTATTATTTTGGCACTCCAGCTTCAACTCTGGGAGGCCACAGTCTTGGATTCTGTCACCTCCCCAAAAAGGGTATCCTAGAGTTCTATTTCCACACTCAAACAAGCGACTACAAGCTTCGAATTTTGCCTCATCTTTGAGAACTCTGAAAGAAGATGATATTCCAACTGAAGCTATTACTATGGTCAAGAAGAGAAAGGAAGATGAATGGAGCAAAGGGTTCATTGGAAAGAGTTTATGGAACAAGAAAATGGTACACAGAAGTATGGAAGTATGAAGAGCTAGAAATGGAGATTTTGATTAGAAGATGGAGATTTGGAGGAAGAAGACATAGACGAAGGGAGCAGTTTGTTTGAAATTTCTAGTGTTGGCTTTACCAAGTAGGTGTAGCTTTGCAGATTTTTCTACTTGAAATTATCTTTCATAGTTCACTGGACCCTTTTGACACGTTCGACTCTTGGACTCTTTCTTTTTTTTTTACGAAGTTCAACTCTTGGACTATACATACATACAAGGAGAAATTTCAGCAGCTGCTCTAGCACGTTTTGGACTACATCGTTTTTTTCGTTTATTGTAATGGAAAGGAGAGTATAGGAAAAGAATGTGAGATTTCGAATAACATTGATCGGGCACAATAAGAATAATTTGCTTACATATGTTTAACAAGTTAAAATGACATATACTTCGACCATTTGCTAGAACTTTATTGACTCAAGTTTAAAAATCACTTAACGTAAAGATCAAGCGTCTACCACTTGGTCATTTGGTCTTAGATTTAATTAAGGTTAAATTATAAGAATGGCCCATAAATTATAATTGTTATATCACTTTATCTTTAAATTTTTAAAGTGGACTATCATCTATCATTGCAAAATTGTACTTTTGTCAGAAACAATTAGTTTTTCTAAGAAAATAGTCATGTACAAATCGTATGATTGGACATTATTTAGTTCTAGGCGTCCGAGTTTTGTTCTCAGCTATAATTATCAAACTATGTACTTTCAATATGACCTATTTTTGATAAAAAAAATTAATAGTTAGGATAAAAAGGACACTACCCCAATAATAATATAATTTTTGGTAGTCTAGTATATAAAATGAAAAATCTGAAGTCTTGCTATAAGGTATAGTCACTGAATTAATTATGTGCTTTGTAAATTAACTCAATATATTAAAAATTTAACAGTTTGTGATAAAAGAATCATTACAGCAACAATTGTATAATTTAGGATAGTCTACCATGTTAGTTGATAATTCAAAAGACAAAATAGTATAACAAGTACAATTATGGGACTTTTAATGTAATTAATAATTCAAAACCAATAAGCACACTAAAAGGACTCTTTGTAAGATAGCTTTTTTGGAAGAGTATTTTTTAGAAGGGACTTTGGGAAAAATGTCACTTTTTCAAACACTACAACAAAATGACAAAGTATATGAGTTTGAGTATATAGTATATCAAATATACTTAATATACTTACTTACTTAATAATTATATTTTGAATTTATTATTAAGAAATATAATGTGCATAAAAGATTCATTATAATAATAAAAAAAATAACATTTAAGGCAAAACTTGAGATAAAATATATCTTAAGAAAAAATTATCCAAAAAGGTTTTAAATAAAAAATTTATATAGAAAAACTCATCAATTTGTCCCTTGGCTGGGACTAAATAAACCCAAGTTCCTGGTAGGATTATTTAGTTCTGTGCCAAGGGGACTAAATTTGGGACTGAACTTTTTAGTCCAATCCCCTTCAAGGTCCAAACAAGAGACTAGACAAAAGAGTCCAGTCCTATGAGCTAATCCGGTCTTCCAAACGAGGTCTTAGTATAAAATCTAATATACTAATACATAAAAAATGATATATTAATATACTAATAAACAGTAAGTAATGAAAAAAGTGTGGTCATTTAGCAGAGGGATGAAAAAAAGGGGTCATATTTTAGTAAAATGAAATAAAAATCGCTATTTTTTTATTTCATAAAAACTCTTTTTAGTAAATGATTTACCTTTTAGGATTCCTAGCTAAACCACTTCGCCAAACTAAATTACGACTTAAAAAGGTTTATTTTGCTGAGAGTTAAAATTTAGACATTTACTCCTTTCCAGAAAAAAAAAAATGTAAACATTTACCTTAGAAAAAGATGTAAACATTTTACTTAAAAGCACTTTCAAACGGCCTACTTTGCATATTGGATTATAGGTGCGGAACTTCGGAAAGATTGTCGAAACAAATGCATATATTCAATAGAGACATTTTTTCTCAAAAGTATAAAAAAAATAACAAAGACATTTTCTCAATTTAATGAAAACTAAAGCTTGAACGGTAAGTTATAATCTTAGGGCTTCTTACAACAATTCAAGCGCAAAGTCCAAAAAATTGAAAAAAAAAAAAAAAAGGCTGAATATCTTTTAAAATCCCAAAATTTATTTAGAAAAGTTTTATTTTTAAATTTATATAGAAAAATACCATAGTTAAAGAAATGTTTAGAAAAATACCATTTTTTAAACCTTGCATTTCTCAAAGATACTCGAGCCAACCACTTAAGTTACTTATGGTAACCAATCGAATTACTAGAGATAATTAGTCTGATTACCTCAAATAACGTGACCAGTTACTTCAAGTATATTACTAATTGATAAAATGGTATTTTTACAACAAGTTTTATAAAGTGATATTTTTCTAAGTAAATTCAGGAATTTTTAATTGTTTTGAAATTTTCCATTCAAAATTAAATTTCCAAATAATCTTATCTGAATTATGTATATGGAGTGAGAGTGATACACAGAAGGAATGATTCAGAAGTTCCTTATAATTAAAATATTGTTCATCATCAATAAATAGAGCCGAATTGTAGCATCGTAGTTTCATTAGATGGGCCATTTATCTTGAGCATTGAAATAGAGATATAACTAGTAAAAAACTGATTTTTTTTTTTTAATGAGTAAATATCGGATTTAATAATGTTTGATTAAATGAAAAATCTAAATATATAGGAAAAATTCCTAGAAATTGTTCCTTTTAAAATTTCATCAAAGCACATCCTGTTTTATTTTTGGTATATACTAGTCCTCTTTTTAGGGTAAATGATCCTTCTTAATAGAAGTGAAGGAAGAAGTGATGAAGTGGAAAATAAACAGTGAGGAAAGGATTTATTTTATTTTATCTTTTCAAAAAGGGAAAATAGAAAAAGGGGCATAATTTCTTTTTTTTTTTAAGAAGAGCCATACTTCAACATTGGGTGAAAAAAAAAATAGTTACCTATACACTAGTGTAGTTTCTCCAAGTTTTGAAAATTGTCCCACAAGGCCACAACTAAAGACCAGGTATACTAATATTAATTTGACCTTTTTGTCTGTTGATTACATGTCACTTAGTAAGTTGTCGACTTCTTATATAATAGGCATAATCTTCTACCTTTTAGGAGTGTACATGGGTTGATTTTAGGATTTTTTGACTCCAACCCATAAGCATCGGTCTGAAAAAAGTATAACACAAAGTTGCTTAAAAAAAAAAAAAAAACACTCATACTTCATTTAGTTGGTTTAGGATGGATTGTGACTTGTCAGTCTCTTTTATTCCTTATTTTTGAAGCTTTCTCTTGTTAAGAACTAAGCTTTCAAATAATGGTCCTTTTTCTTTTGTTCAAACTAATAAACCATTATTAACGAATTTATACTGATATAAACCTAGCAAATATAACTAATACAAAACATGATGAAGTTTTCCTCTTTCATCTTTCTAATATCACTACTACACTTTAGATTTTTTCCGCTATTATATCCACGTTGGCAGTGTAGCCACACTCGAGAAAATAAGTGTGCCTAAGATATTTCTGTTGGATGTAGGTTTCAATCTTACTTTTATATTAAAGATAATAAACATTTGATTTAGTACAAATATTTTAACTTGAGTGTGCAGTGAAATAGTAAGGAATCAAACTTGAAGATGGATACATATTAGACCTATTAGAATTAAGGTTGGAGATGGATAATCAAGATACAAGATCATGCTTAGATAGGGCATATTTCATATTTAGTCTTGTATTTGATTTAGTTCATTGTATATAGATTCTCTTTGCATTGGCTCATATTTTCAAAAGAATTTTCAAATGATCTTAATCTTAAAATAGTTATTTTATTTAAAAGTTTGAAAATAGAAAATAATGATTTATTTAAATGGACAAAATATTTTACATACATGATTTCTCAAGTTTAAATAAGTTTCAAATATATTTGAAATCTTGATTATTTGAAATAAAAGTAATTTTTTATTTGCAAACTAGAATATATTTTAGTATCAACATTTTCTAAATTATTGTTAAATACCTTTGTAAACCAAAATAAGTTTGCGGTAGCCAAAATATTGTTTGTAAATGGATTTTCAATGTTTTTAAAATATTTAAAACAAGTTTAGAAGTCAAGATTTTGAAAAACGCCAAAAGCTATCAGAACCTGAAAAATAACCGAAAAGCTGTCAGAATCAGAAATATGGCTAAAAAGATTCAAAAAAAGATTGCCTAATCAAGATTCCCGGTCGATCGGTGCTTAGAAACGATTGACCGATTCTTGCTACTGGTAAAAAATGACCTTTACAGCTGCACTTCCAATAGCTAGTGTTAGGGGTCAACCAAAAAGGATTTTCGGTCGACTGAAAATAATAGAGACTGTGTCAAACGGTCATAAACAGCTAGTTTTCACAAAAGCTTATAAATAGGAGCTATTTTAAGACTTGAAATAGAAATTGCACGAACTTAAATTGTTATCCAACTACTTTCAAAGTGCAAAAGTCTATTTTTATATTGAATTAACTTTCAAATCATATTGAGACAATCTTAGAGCATCCATTGTGCATTATTTTTAAATCTCCTAAGCTAAAATTGTATTTATTACTTTTATGAGGAGAGTTCTTGAGTATACTCACTCTTGTTTATTATAAAACTATTTGAGTTGAGTTGAGGTGAGGTTAGCACCAGAGTCATAAATAACTCGTATATAGGTGAGGTTACCACCAGAGTCTAAACAACTCGAATATAATAGAGACTGTGTCAAACGGTCATAAACAGCTAGTTTTCACAAAAGTATATAAATAGGAGCTATTTTAAGACTTGAAATAGAAATTGCACGTACCTAAATTGTTATCCAACTACTTTCAAAGTGCAAAAGTCTATTTTTATATAGACTTAACTTTCAAATCATATTGAGGCAATCTTAGAGCATCCATTGTGCATTTTTTTTAAATCTCCTAAGCTAAAATTGTATTCATTACTTTTATGAGGAGAGTTCTTGAGCGTACTCACTCTTGTTTATTGTAAAACTATTTGAGTTGAGTTGAGGTGAGGTTAGCACCGGAGTCATAAACAACTCGTATATAGGTGAGGTTACCACCAGAGTCTAAACAACTCGAATATAACAGAGACTGTGTCAAACGGTCATAAACAGCTAGTTTTTACAAAAGCTTATAAATAGAAGCTATTTTAAGACTTGAAATAGAAATTGCACGAAAATTATTATCCAACTACTTTCAAAGTGCAAAAGTCTATTTTTATATTGAATTAACTTTCAAATCATATTGAGGTAATCTTAGCGCATCCATTGTGCATTGTTTTTAAATCTCCTAAGCTAAAATTGTATTCATTACTTTTATGAGGGGAGTTTTTGAGCGTACTCACTCTTGTTTATTGTAAAACTATTTGAGTTGAGTTGAGGTGAGGTTAGCACCAGAGTCATAAATAACTCGTATATAGGTGAGGTTACCACCAGAGTCTAAACAGCTCGAATATAGGTGAGGTTGTCACTAAAGTCTAAATAACCCGTGAGTTGGTGAGGTTGGCACTACTGCCTAAATAATCCATGTAGGTGAGGTTGGCATCAGAGTCTAAATAGTCTGAGGATATGCATAATAGTGACGGAGTCAAGACTATTATAAAAAGGTTGAGTGAGCCTAAGAAGAAATCACTCCATTTATAAAAAAGTCGGTCAAGCCTACAATCTTGATCCGAATAGTGGAAAGCTCAAAGCAAATTGCCAAGAATCGGAGACGTATATAAATCGTCATGTTTGTCGAACCTCGTAAAAACTGAGCTTGCATTTTCTCTATCCCTACACTCTTTACTTTAAGGCAAGCTATTCGATTGAATGTTGGATATATAGTGTATTAAATATACTTGATATTATTGTTATATTTGGTATTATTGTTCGTTTAGCTTCAAAGTTTAAAAATAGTGGTCTGTGATTTTACATAATTAAAAAGTTTCTTAAAAAGTTCTAAGACCTAATTCATTTCCCCTATTGGATTGTCAATCTTGGGTTAACAATCTCATTACTTTCAAAATAACGAAATAAAAGGGTTAAACCGATGAAATAAACCATAAGAAAATGCCACATATCTTGTTAGTTTTAAACCCACATCATAAACTTTTTATGCCATTTTAAAACCGACATAAAAAGTTAAGCTAAAAATAAAATTTTTATTTAAATATGAATTTTCATCCCAATATAGAATAATGAATTCTACCCTTTTTTTTCCTTTTTTTTTTCCTCTTTATTCTTCTAATATGTTTTTAGACTCATTCTTCATGTGTCTGATTTTTTTTTTCGCCTTTATTCTTCTCTATTTTTTTTTCTCTTCTTTCTCCTCATTCATGTATGTAAAGATAAGCTCAATCTTATTCTTCTTCATTTTTTTCTTCTTTCTCATTTTTCCCTCTTTCCCTTTTTCTTTTCTTTTTTTTTTCTCCCCTCTCTTTTTCTCTTCCATCTTTCATTAGCTCTTCAAATCAAAGTTTAATATATATCAGTGGATCAAATTTCCTGAGAAGTTTATTTTGATTTTAAAAATACATAAATATTATTTTAATTATATTTTTTACTCTCTTTTAATCTTGATGATAAAATATTCTATTGCAAATATTATTCTGAAAGTATTACATTAAATTGATAATTGGGTAATGAGATTAAGGGTGTTCAAAATCCACACCATCTGATCCAATCTGCACAATCTAATCCAATCCAATCTATAAAGTGCAGAGTAGATTGGACTGAATATTTGAAATCTGCACTTCTGCGGATCAGATATATTTTTTGTTGTGAAAGTAATCGATTCAAACAAATCTGCACTTAAATTATACATACTAAAATATATATTTATATATGTTACATAAATTTTTTATAATTCATATATGTTGTATTGCTTATTTATTTGGCATGCTTATTTTAGATTTTAATATAGTGTATATGCTTTTTTTAATAAAAAATGATAAAATGATGAGTAGTGGCTAAAATTGCAATAAAAGGCCCAAATTTATGCTAAAAATGAATAATTCATAACAAGAAAATAACATAAAGCCCAATTATAAGGGTTTCTTAACTAGGCCTAAGTAACCAATATTGCGGATTGGATTGGATTGGTTGAAAGGTTTTATGCGGATTGAATTAAATATAATTCTAAAATCGGCATTATGTGCGGATCAGATAATTTTCCTAAAAATAATACAGATTGGATTGGATGAACACCCTTAAATAAAATATAACTTTTATATTATCTGTTGTCAGCTTTAGTTATTGCTCTTATATTAGTTTTCAGAGTCTCAAACCATAAGTGTATTATGTGAAATTATTTGTGGAAATGTTGTACGAGATGCTGGCAGTATGCTACATTAGGGAAATTAGATATTGTACAATACTTTCAGAAAAAATTTTGAAAAATATGGCGGTCTGTGTTTTTTTAAGATGGGGTATGATTTTTATTAGAAAAATATCGTTTTCTAAAAAATATTTAGAAAAATACAATTTTTTAAAATAGAAATTAGTAACCAAAGGTATTTATAACTGGTAACCAGTAATCAGTTTTCAGAAACCGGTAACTAGTAACCATTTTAAAAATAGTACTTTTCTAAATTTTTTTTAAAAAGTGATATTTTTCTAATAAAAATCGTACGAAAATTAAAAAAAAACCCAATTTTTGTATTTTTGTACGTAAAAGTATTAGAAACCCTTCTACATTTAGTATTTTCAATTCCATGCATAAATTAAATTCATGCTAAGAGCATATTCTATATAAATACATAGTATTTCTAGAAATTTTATTAGTAAAAGAAAAGAGAATTAAGTAATTTTACACCTATAATACCAATAATATAGGAGGGGAACGTAAGTGATAAGCATTCAGAAGATATTCTCACTTCTTACTTGTGTGTTTTGTTCGAAATTTAGATAAGTATACCTTACTTAACTGCTTTAATTGTCTATGTATTTTAAATTATATAATATATAAATTAATTATTTATAATTTACAATCACCAACTTTCAAAATTATCAGCAGCACACATAAATTTAGGAATTCATAAAAATTAATATATTATGAATTACTAGTTATCAAATTTACAATGCTCATAAACATATCCATTTACATATTCTAAAAATTATAGGTCAAGAAGAGCTATATAAAGATAATATATAAATTCTAGGTTCACATAATGTTATTGACAGATTTTTCAGCACAATGAAAAACATGTGACAAAAATTAGAAAAAAAAAAAACTTCATTAAAAAACAAATTTAAACTATAAAACCGATGTGATTGACCTTTTTTGTGGGTTACAAACGCATCACCCAACCCTATAACCTCGGTGTGGAGTATTTATAACACAAAAATTTCATTTTCCTTCTACAGGATGGGTTGGGCGGCTTGAGCCTTAATGTACACTTCTTCTCGTGTTGAAGACTCGTTTGAGAAAAAAAAAAAGCACTCATCATTGACCGTTCTCCTGAGATATCTGGGAGTCACTTCTGGTGTTTGGGTTTTCCTTCTTGGCGGTTATTCTTGTGAAAAAGAAAAACAAATGATAAAAACCCGCTACTTCACTTAAAAAAGTGTCATTTATCAGAATATCCAACATTTGGACTGGTGCTTAGGCCCATTTTGCAACCCGGTCCGTCACGAAATAAAATAACACCCCCTGAGAGACCTTTCTGCTTCACTCATCACATTCCTCCGTTCCTTTCTTCCGGTGAGCCCTGCTACGGTTCCGGCGAATCAGCACTGGAAATCCCACATTTTTACCGGTAAAATATATTTTTAAATCATTTTAAGAAATTAGTTTTTTGCTTCTTCTCTAAAGTTTTAAGATTATTCATTTTGATCAACGTAAATTGGTGACGTGAACAAGTACCCATTTTCATCTTTTATTTATTTATTTTTTTCCGATTATCTGTTTATCCGTTTAGTTTTTTGGGTTGTGTTCTTGAATGCCCAAAGCTCTACACTTAGTTTACTTCAACAATGGTTACCAATCACATGCATTGACTGAAAAAAGTAAAGTTTATAAACACTTTAAATAAATAAATAAATAAATACTTTGTCTCTCTTTATGTTTTTCTTTTTAATTTTTTTCATTTTCCATACTCGAGTTGGAATTGGGTTTTCCTGCTGAACCCTGGAGTAGATTACTCGAGCAAACATTATGGGCTTGAGTGACAACTACTCATGGATGTGTCTTTTACGGTATTTGGTTTATGGGTATTTTGAATAACCAGTGTTTGATTGAGCTAAGCTCTTTCCAGACCCAGTTGGATATATGTATTTCACCACGAATCAACTGAATCTTCATTAAAGTTGGTGACTCTTTTCAGTACCCTTCATGCTAGTAAAGGTGGCTTTTTTTGGTGACCCTTTTCAGTACTCTTCATGCTATTAAAGGTGGCATTTTTTGCCCCCTGTTTCTGGAAATAGATTCTTGGGTTTGAGAGGGATAACAAATGATATTAAGTTGGAAAGTAATGTTCTTCTAATCTTATCACCCATTGTTTTTAATTGATCTGGGTTTTGGCTGTGTTCATTTTTTCTAAATGCTTAGGCCGTTTTAAGAGGTCCATTAACCATTTGATTAACTTTTCTATCAAGGTATCTCAGTTTGAGAAATGGAATTTGCAGTTTTTCCATTACAGAATATTAACTTTTTATCCTAATCAATCTGTGTTCGCATTCAGAGAATTTTGGTTTATTTTTCAATTTTAAGTTGTTGCAGTTCAGATGTTAAGAAGTTTTTAGTTTAGATATGTTGCAGAAAGCTATAGATGCTTTTAGATTTAATTAAGCCCTTTTCTATCAAGAATCATTTATCTCAGCTCAAAAAATCAGGTTGCTTTAAGTCTAAGATCTTCATTATTACCCATTTATCTTTACCCCATGGTTTACGGGTTTGCCCATTTCCCTTCACATTACTTTTCTATATAGAAGTCCCCATATTGATTGCTGAACTTTTATGTTTCGTTGCTGTCCCACTTGAATGTTAATTTATTTGCTTATGAATATTCTACCATGAGGACTTTCTCCAATGTGGTAGTGGATTTTCTCTCTTTTTTTTTTTTTTCTTTTTGTGTGTGGAATGATTTCTAGTGAAATGGACTTGTTTTGTAGGACAACTAGAATTTTGTAATTGAAATATGGAAGCACGAAGAAAAAGAAATCGTAGGCAAAAGCAGCAGAAACATCGTAATCAAGAAAATGATGAGGAGCTAATTAGTGTGGATTGGGCAGAACTCCCTAAGGTTATCCTTGAGATTATTTTTGAGCGACTATCTCTAGTTGATTGCATCTCAGTTAGTAATGTCTGCAAGCCATGGAGAAATGCTTTCTCACGAGAACTTTCTTGTTGGAAAAATAGCGGTATCCCGTCACTACTATTGTCTGGTCAAAAAGACAGAGAGAAGAGAACTTGCATTAGCATGCTAGAGAAGCGAGCTTGGGAAATGGAGCTACCTGAGGCTCATGGAAAATATTGTTGGGGTTCATTTCAGGATTGGTTGGTTCTGGTGAGTAATTCTGATTATCTCTCTGTTGAAATCAGCTTGTTAAATCCATTCACTAGGAACAAATTAAACCTGCCTAGAACATGGGACTTCTACCACAAGATAGTCCTCTCGGGGATTCCCTCTCAAAAAAACTTTATTTGCATGCTTGTACACAATCAACATCGGGAGATCGCCTTTTGGGTTCCAGGAGCTCAATTGTGGCGTGAATTTAAACTTGTTGGTGAACCATTTGAGGATGCTATCTTCTACAAGGAAAGTTTCTATCTCTTGAGCAAGGATAATGAGATTTGCCAAATTGATGCTGCCAGCATTTTTGCTGCCATTAGCAGAGTTAACACTTCAGCTCATGCTTCTGTTTCTGAAATCAAAATCCAGTGCCATAAAGTAAGCATGTCAGAGAACCATACAAATGATAATGTGTTGAGGTATCTTGTGGAGTCTTGCGGGGAGGTTTTGCTTGTCTGTAGGTTTTTCAGTTCTAATCCAGGTGCTATACTTGAAACACGGAATTTTGAAGTCTACGTGTTGGATGTTGAGCAGATGTCTTGGGAAAGGGTCGAACATTTGAGGGATCGGGTATTATTTTTAGGTAAATGTTCTTCAAGATCATTCTCTGTGAGGGAACTTGGGGTCCCAATGACAAATCGTATTTACTTCTCCAATGATAATGCAGCTCCTTGGTGGAATGAGTGGGATTCTGGTCATCTTCAAGGAATGTCATCTCGTATGCGCTTGGATAATTCTGGTAGGAAACACTGGGGCGTTTTCTGGCTTGGAAATAAAGACAATCACAACTACTGCTTCCGGGGCGATCGAGACAACTGGGGACCCATCTGGTTCACTGCACCTCTGTGGTGGTACTGTCACAATTTTCTTACCAACTGATTGTCATTCTGGCTCATTCTAATGATCTTGGCAGGTAGGTGCTTGAAACAGAAGTCGGAATGCACTCCTGCGCTTCATTAGCATCATTCAGATGGAGGAACTCATTTCGAGTAAAGGAGCTAAACAATTAAAATATGGACATGTTTTTTGACACAATAGTTTTGGTTACATAGTGTATTTTGGTTCTTATTTGGCTCCCAGCTTTTGCCTTATTTTGCTTGTATAGGCCTTATCCAGATACTCTGCTTTGCTAACTGCTTGCTGATTTTACCTTTCCTTAGTTTCTTAAACTTAAACCATATGTATATACCATGTGTGTCACAGAAAAACTTAAAGTCAGCTTTTTCTTCATTATTTTGCTCCTTTTCTCTATTTTTCTCCTTCCTTCGTTGTGGTGGGACTAAAGTAGCGTTAGGTGGTTGAGGTAGAAAAGCATGCAATAATAGGGCTGAAGTGATCTTTTTAAGTGGACCAGAAGAATTAGACCCTCGAAGCATAGTAGCCTTATTTTTGCGAGGGACAATTGTGATTGATGGGACTATTGATTTACAGTCGATATTTTTTGGCTATTGATCAACCTGGATTCATGCTACTATTGCTAAAGCTCATAATAGTAGAAATGGTTTGTCCAACAGAACGAGAAATGGTTTGTCCAGACACCCGGGACCTCAATTCCCCGCAAGTCTTTGCAAGTCCTTTCTTCTTGAACATTACCCTATGGCTTAAAATGCTTTTTTTTTTTTTTTTTTTTTTTTTTTTTAGAAAAAGTAAAGAAAAATGTTATATACTTCAATACGAAATATCTGACACTGCACAAACGAAAAGATGTAACAGAATAACAACATTATTCACAACCTAAGGCCGAAAGGCCAAAAGTAGAGAGAACAAAAGTATTGAGGGTCATGCTCAAAGCTTGCCAACCCTCCCTTTTAACGTGGGAAATCATGCTTCTAACTACCCTCTAGCATAATTCCAAGGAAAAAAGAAAAAAGAAAAAAATAAGATACACTTAGATATATGGACAAAATACATAATCTCCTGACTTTGGCTGAGAGTTATCTTTTACCCCAATAATTATAAATGTATGGCCAATTTGCTCCAATTAGTAGATATTGTTAGAAAAAGAAACTGTTTTATTTGTCAAAATCGAGCTCCTCTAAATAATAATGAAGAAATAAGAAATAAAATTCTATTCTCATATTTGCATAAACTCTAAAAATTAATAAAATATTTGCACATAAGATCAAGAATGATGAATAACGAATTTAAAGAATTTTCATGGTTGCATAAAAATCAAAAACCGTTTACTCATCAAAACCCCCTTTAACAAAGATATTTCTAAAGCAATCATATTTTTACCTCATAAAATATATAAATTTCTAATGTTATATACTAATTGAGGCAAATCAACACCACATTTGTAAAATTTGGAGCAAAGCAATACCACATTTGTAAAATTTGGGGCACTTAGGCAAAATTTCAAATGTGAAGGGTAAATAACAACTATCAAGAAAAGTGAGAGGACCATCGGTTATTTTGTCCTATATGTATACATGCCAATTTAATTTAGGTTTGTCATGTGGTGTGGAAGTTGCATCCAAAAGAGAGAGCATTCTGAACCACCAACTTTCTTTCACGGCCTCAACTCAACTCACCTATTGCACCACTTTGTTTTTGTTGCCCATCAGCCATCACATAATTTTGCAAAATGGTAAATATGTAAATATTAACAGACACCTAATATTATACTATTAAGGAACATCTTATCTAGTTAAAGGTCGGTGCTTCGTTCAGCAATCTGAAGTCGCCACCAAGCAACCCCACCAAAAGGGCAAAAAAAAAAAAAAAGAAAGAAAAAAATCCACATTAATCCATCTTGGATGGTTAGCACAACATATTCATTTATTTACTTGGTCATTTTTATTATTATCATTTATAGAAAATAGTAATTAGGTGGTTCGAAGGGGAGGTGGTTAGAAACATACATGGGCTTTTGAGATATTTTTGTATGAGAAAATTTAATTTGTTTTCTTTTCTTGGGTTTGGTTTCGATCTGGTCAAGGAGAGGGCAGTTGTGAATAGTCATCACGTTATGGTCCCCCAGTCCACCTGTTTAGAACTTTGACCTAATTAAACTTATCCCTCTAATGCAATAGATTCATTTCATTCCTAGATTCATCGCGGCAAGTTTTTTTTTTTTTTTTTTTTTCCGTTAAGTCTTCATAATTATAATATTCCTCGCTAATCCGTTCTCAAAACAAATAACACTCCTATAGCCGTAAGTATGAGGAGTTCTTTAAGATTAATATATAATATGGCAAGATATAAACTGTATCAAACTAGAACATGAATTTTAATAGTTTTTGTTATAATTTATTTTTGAACCATATATCAAACTCTTTTCGAACCTCATTATGAATTCTGCTATAACACGAGGTTTGTTAATCTCAATACTATCTAATGCTGATAACTGATAAGTACTCCACCAGAAAAACCCTCTCAATCTCGAAAACTAATGTCACAATTGAATTATTTTCTCATCCATTTTTTTTTTCACACAATAAATTATGATCCTTTTTTGCTCCATACAATACAACAAACTATGATCTGCTTCTACTGTACAATAAATTTATCCATATTCTCACTTCAAAGAAAAAATAAATTTATCCATATTCAACGATTTCTTTGAAAAACGAAAAGAAAAAAAAAAACAATAAAAACTAAAAATTCCACTAAGTTGACAAATTCTTGATACCAGTATGTTGGCAACACGTTAACTTGATCGAAGTTAAGGCTATGGATCAGTTGACGTGTGTGTGCTGATTGCATTGGTGTTCGGATGAGTTTTTAGTTAGCAATACTTTGTGTCAAGTAAATTTAATTTATTCACTCAAAATAAAAGTAAATTTAATTTATCAAAATATAAGATAAAGGGTACTGATAATTGCATGTGAGCATCTTCATCTTGTCTGTTTTTTCTTTATTTAAAATATATTTTTTTTGAATGAAATTTAAAATATATATTAACATGTATTACAAATTCCTTTATATAGTAATAATATATTCCTTATATAATAATAATAATATATTATATTTTTTCTTTTCATATATTAACCATGTGACCGACTTTGTGTCCTGCCGCCGTACAAAGTGGGGCGGCAATTCTTAAATTTCATGTAACATATTTATTTGATAAACATGTTAAATTTCCCTATTGGATATATATAAATCTCCATTTACTATTGGGTATCAATTTAGAATAGTATTAGATTTTGCAAGATAGCGATTAGAATAATATTTAATTCTAATTCTTAACTTCTATCATTACTTAAGACTTAAGAGATACCATCAACGTCTAAAAAGTCCCGTCTATGATCCGGACCCCAACAAAGAAAGCAAAATTACGTTTGGTAATAGATTTTCATACCAAAGAACTCTCTTGTTTCCCGACTATCAAAAAAACAAAAAAAAAAAATAATTTTAGGGTTATTAAAATATAAATGATCTTTTTTGTTTCTATGATTTGTTTGTTAATTTTGCTTCCATTTTTTTTTATGTTAATCTTCATTTTTTAAAAAGATATTATTAGTTATTTTTCAGAATTTATCAGTTTTTTTTTTATTATTAAAAAGTGGGACTAAACTAATAACCTCAGGACATAATTACTCAATCTTCACTCACCCACTTAGATAAGTCCCAGTAGACAAAATGCAGTGGCTTATGTGCGGCTTATGTCAAAGCAAGCAATAATAAACCTAAATAATCTCGAATATCCAAAAAAAAAAAAAAAACCTAAATCATCTCTTAATTTTTATATCTTTTTATGAGTCCACCAAATAAATATTTTGACATAGAAACATTTGACAGAAATTATTTACCTTATAATTTGTAACAGCTCTAATTAAATGATATATCAAAGCGTAATTAAGTATAAACAAAATAAAATAGAAAGAATAAATCAAAAATCTCTTTCAATCACTAATGCCTTCGGATTGGAAGTTCATACAAATTCTCACATGCATGTGTACACACATTTTCAGAATTCTTAAAGAGCATCAATATTATCACATAATAAGTAACAACATTAACATAGTGAATCAGATTCGTTATACACTGTTAAGATTTAGCAATTAAGCACATAGAGTATTTGTTTATTTTGAAAAGCACTATTTTGTGTTTAGCAAGCTATTATAATTATTTCAATTTTTTTTTTTTTTCAGAAACATCATTTCGATTTTCTAGGGGAAAAAAGAAGAAGGGCTCTTGTCATGATTTGGACATTGTGTTTACTTTTTTTTTTGTTTTTTTTTGAGTGGACGAAACCAACCTCGAATGAGAAATGAAAATGCTATACATGACAAATCCACAATTAAAAACTACAGAGTGTTGTCACATCTTCTAGAAAAACCTTCCTACATGAAACACTACATTAACCACATTATATTCTCACTATACTTCACCTCAAAAGAAATTATTATATACTGCCCACGATAAAAGTAAAATAAATTCTCTAAAAGAAAAACTTAAAGAAAAAAACATATCTAAAAATAATAAAAAATAACAATAATTAAAATCAATTGGGATGACACGTTATCATATTCTAATAATTCTACACCCTGCGGCACCCACACTGATTAAGTGATATGAATTCACCAAACTACCCAATTATTGGATACTAAAGAGGCAAAGCGGGCATAAAGAAGAGCCCGAGGGACGTGACCCCAGGAATTCCGCAGATCCGTCGGCGCGTCGCGTCTTCTAACGTTCACAATAAGTCCGTGGCTCAAAATTGCCAAAAAAAATACTCACCATTTATATTTTAAAATAAAAATTGTCTAAAAAATATATACCTTTTCTGAATAAAGATAAATATGAAATTAAAAAAAAAAGAGGGTCTTACTCTTATTCTTTGTTCTCGATAAAATAAGAATGGGATAAGAAAAAGACAGCTCCCCTTACAAAGATTTAATCTAACCACACACGTGTAGAATCCTGTCCTCCACCCACACGTGTATAAACGACTCCGATCCTTTTAAATTTTCTAATCCAAATTGCGGAACTTTCCACCAATCACAACGCGGTTTAGTTTGGCACACAAAGCTTTTATCTTTTGAGTTAGATATCGGTCATAAATCACAAACCCTTTTATTTGTTTTTCATTCATACCACCGCCACTCACTCTTATGCTTCGGGCTAAGATTTTTTATTAGTGTGGGCTAAAATTATATTTTGTCTAATTTATGAGATTATTACGCATTTTTTTCTATTTTTAGCTGGTTTTTTAGTATAATTTAAGCTAAATTATTATAAATATATATGAATAATTGGACATTTAAAAAAAAAGAAAAGAAAATTGAAGCCTTCACTAACTTAAATGTGTCTCCGTCCCTGATTTAACTAAATCACTCCATAAAATCTAATTTCTCAACGAGAAATATTAGTCTCAAACGCATTAGTACCGTTGATTAGCCCGAAATAAATATGATTTCACTATAAAGAATCGTTTTGTCATGCTCTTAGCACGTTCATGCAAATGGGGAGTCACGCACATACCAATGGTCGAGATCCATGGCTTTTATAATACTTTATAGTGGAGTGGATGGCTTTGAACTACCTATCTTTTTATTGAGGTGATAATCTATTTATTAGGGGTGGCAATTCGTGTTGTCGTGTCATATTCGTATCGTGTCGAAGCATATATATAACGAACAATTACCAAACCCAAACCTGACACGTTTATTATTCGTGTCATGATTTGTAAACCCACACCCGACACGCTAAATTAACAGGTTAACCTGTGAGCGACACATTTAACATGTTATTTAAATAGGCCGTATTCAGATCGTATCCAAAGTAACACGATCTGCTAACCTGTGTACTGTTAACCCGTTAATTGAACTCAATTTAACATGTTAATGTTAAATATGTTGTATTTGGTTCAACTTGACATAACGTATTAACCTATTAATTTTAACATGTTAACTTACTTCACATTTTCAATATAACTTGATATAATCTATTAACTTATTTTGTATTTTCAATATAATCAAGCAACCATAATCAAATAAATATAACACACAATCCAAAGTTTAAAACCAAAATAAAACTTTCAAGTTTTAGTACATAAAACATAAAGGGGAAGTTTTAAGTCTTGGTACACACAAGATAATACAATGTCTCAAAAAATTTAATCGTGTTAAACGGGTCAATTTCGGGTTTAACAGATTAACCTGCTAATGACCTATTATTTAATCGTGTTTAATCGGGTTTAACCTATTTTGACCTGTACCTATTTAAGACAAACCCAAACCCGCTAACTTCGTGTCATTTTCGAGTCGTGATCTAAATTGCCACCCGTACTATTTATCTAGTGTCGATTAGCATAACAAATTTATATGGTAAAAATTCTCTCAACATAGTTTGAGAGGGGAAAAAAAAAGGTTTGATGCTAGCAAAACTCTCATGTCTATTTCCATTATTCCAACCATTATGAAAATTTCCAAACGAAGAAGATTAATGGCCCCGTTTGTTTCGCCTATTTGAATGTGTGTATTTGAATAGAAATTGTGGAATGGGTTATAATTGAAATGGAAGACATTTGAATAGAAAAAATAGTGGAATGGGTTATAATTAGAATGGGAGTATTGGAATGGACAATTCAAAAACACCTCTTCCCCTCCATTCTCATCCAAGACACAAAAATCCATTCAAATAGTTGATGTGACTGATAAACCATTTGAATAGAAAAACTAAATTGTTGAAACAAACACTCATTCCAAAAAGACCATTTGAATGGAAAATTTTGAGTTGTTTAAACAAACACTCATTCAAATGGATTTTCCATTCCAATAGAATGGAATGGGCGAACCAAACGGCCCCAATGTAATTTTATTTTGAAGGAGTGGACCTGCTGAAATTCACGTGGCACATAACTACAAAACGTCTAAAACATACAATATCAAAATAACTAATAATATTGTTATCTTTCCCTTAAAATGGAAGATATGTTAAAACTTTTCCTAGAAATAGATAAAGGGTGAGTATTATGTGCCCAAAGCTATGTGTTTTATTTAGCAACTAACGTGAAAATCATTTATAATCTTCAATTAGGGAGTTATATGTCATAAAAACTTTTCATTGATGAATTTAGCAATATTATTTAATTAAAAAAAATAAAGTATTCATTTTTAAGAAAAGAAAATCATTAATATTTTTTATAAATTGTATGACAAATAACGTAAGACTAGACCACCTCACGTAGGTTGAATGGCTGCTCCTCCAAGTGTTATAGTATTTAATATCTAATTGTTCTCTCTCTCTCTTCTTTTTTTTTTTTTGAGGTCAACTAATTTGTTCTTTTACAAATTATGAAAAAAAAAGAAAATAGAAAACGAAATAAAAATAAAATTGAGAAATTAAAAAAAAAGGAAGAAAGAAATAGGAAAGAAAATTTAAAAAAATGGTTTTCTTCTTCCCCTGCCCATCCATTGATTTTTCAGAGTATTGTTTTTTCTCTCTTCCACCATCGCTTCCGTACCCTTTTAACATTTCCATTCAATCTCTCTCTCTCTCTCTACTGATTTTACCAATTTACCCCTGGACACCTATCCCTGCTACTTCTTCCCCATCAGATCCAATTTCAGGGTTTATTATTTCAAACCCACTCACTCTCCATTTTCTCCAATTCACACAATTTTTCCGAAACTCTCATTTTTAGAAATATCTCACACACCCCCCAATTCAATCCCACATTTCATTTCTATTTTCATATTCATATATATATATATATACACACATATATTTACATATATACATATATACATATATATATATATACAAATTTGGCGAGTTTCCGGTTTAACTCCCATTTTTTCCGATCCCGTTGACTCTGCTTTTTTAGGGTTTACTATAGTTGGGGAAAACCAGATTAGCGTTTTCGTGTGGCCATGTTGGGAACCGGGTTGCAGTTGGGGAGGGGACGCGATGAGGATCGATTTTACAACCCCGCCAAAGCGCGTAGGGCCCACCAGAACCAACGCGCCGAGCAACTCCGGGGAGCTCAGAGCGACGTCACGCCCAGCCAATCTTCTTCCGCACAGGTCCAGAGAGAACCGGATAACAGGGTCGACCTGGTCGGGTTGGGTGAACCTCAGAAGCCGATTAAGATGCCGGCGCTCGAACCCGTCGTTGCACCTTTGAGTAATCTTGAGCGGTTCTTGCAGTCGATCACTCCGTCTGTACCTGCCCAATACCCCTCTAAGGTTTTTATCCAAATTGGGTCGGACCCAGTTGCGGCTTACTTGCGTTTCCTTTTTTTTTTTGGCTCGAAAGAATGGTCCTTTTGGATCTGTTGTCTTTAATCTAATGTGGGTTTTTGGTAGCAGACGACGATGAAGGGGTGGAGGCCTCGTGATGTGGAATCTCGGCCATTTTTTGTCCTGGGTGATCTGTGGGAGTCTTTCATGGAGTGGAGCGCTTATGGTGCCGGAGTGCCTCTAATATTGAATGACAGTGATAGTGTGGTTCAGTACTATGTTCCTTATCTATCCGGCATTCAAGTATACGGCGACTCTGCCAAGTTATCCTTAAAGCCGAGGTATTGAATCTTACTAATTTTTTGTGCATTTGAATTTACTCAAGGGGAAGCATTTTGAACCTACCATTTGGCCTTTTGTTTGTTAATATGTGTTGTTTTGAGTTGTGACAGATTCAATCTTGTAATATTGGCTCTTTTGTTTTGTGCTCTAAATGTTTCTACTCACGGTTATTTTTCTCAACTATTAGAACGACTTTTCGCTATACGGATGGGTTCTCTTAGATTTTGAAAGCCCATATGCTGTGACCGTCTTGTAGATAATGGTCCTGAAACTTGATGCTTTAGGTTTTTTATTTTTATTTTTTATTTTTTTTATTATTATTATTATTTTTTTTTGGAATTAGTCATACCTATTCATTCACTTGCCATGCTACAAAATTGCAACTACCTCCGAAGTTATTAATTGTAAGTCTGTGATTTTCTACCAGCAACATTTTGATGTGGGGTGCTTGGGGTCTAGCTGTGTGTTTTTGTGGGATTGTAGCGATAGGTGTAAATGCTTTGAATTGAGCCCTGATCACTAACCACATTGCTCATTTTGACTTGTTTTCGCCCTGATCTTTATTCATGAAAATTGGAGTCTCATTGCAAAAGGCGTCCTGTTTGTTTTATGCAATGGCATGAAATAAGATGTGGATATGTGGTGGTGTTTGAGACTCAGTTTTTGTTGATGGTAATAGGAGGTGTAAATATTCCAAATTGGGCCTTGATCATGAACCATGTTGCTAAAGTTTATTGCTTAGTGAGACTTGGTTTGACTCAGAGATTCGTCTATGGAGATTTTAGTTACATTGCAACACCCTTCCTATTGCTCTCATATTCATGTTGTCTCTGGTTTATACATGTTCAAAATTTGGTTTTCAGGACATTTGTTTTTGGTTTGCTTTACATGCTAATTCTTTTGCTTGTCATAGGCGAACAGATGAGGACAGTGACAGCGATTTCAGAGATTCGAGTAGTGATGGAAGCAGTGATTGCGAACCTGAAAGAAGGTTAAAGTACATGCGGGAGCCACATAGTCACCAGAGTTTGTCAAGTGATGTTTCTAGGTGGATAGATAGATTATCTTTGAGAGACCATCCTATGTCACTTCAAGACGATTTCTCGAGTGATGAGGGTGAATCTGTAATTTCTCAGGCTTGCTTAATATTTGAGTATCTTGAAAGAGACCCTCCTTATGGTCGTGGACCATTGGCTGACAAGGTTAGAAACTCTGCCCACCTTTTCCCTGTTTTGAAAAGAGAGGATATTTTGCACTCCTCTTTTTATACTTTCCCCCCAGTTTGAGTTTTGTTCTATTTTGTTTCCCCAGATATCAGATCTTGCATTTCGATTTCCTGAGCTAAAGACTCTCAGAAGTTGTGATCTTTTATGTTCCAGCTGGATTTCTGTTGCCTGGTACTGACTTGCATTTTTTAGTGATGCGTTTTTGTAGTTTATCTCTAGTCATCTGACAGACTAATTGGTTTTTGCTGATGTAATTGATGTAGGTATCCAATATACAGGATTCCAACTGGACCAACTCTAAAAGACCTGGATGCTTGCTTTTTGACTTACCATTCTCTTCATACACCCACGGGAGGTAATATAATTTACCAAAATCATTTGGATACACATTTGAATATCTATTTCCTATATATCACCTTATACTTGGGCTTAATTAACTACGCTTTTGCAATAGTTGATTCTGGAAAACGAATTATTAGTTAATATACTTGTCCACCATTTCTGTGTTGCCCCATTTAATGCACATATTGATACTTGGACTCCATCTTGAAGATGCTGTGATATTTAAGAAAATTAATTCCTATCCAATTTTGGAAAATGGTATGTCTTGAAAACGACTTCATAGTTAATTACCTATCCAATTGATTCTGGAAAAGAAACTACCTAGTTAATATAATTTTCCACCATTTCTGTGTTGCCCCATTTCATGCGCATAACGATACTTCAACTCCATCTTGAAGATACTGTGATATTTAAGAAAATTATTACCTGTCCAATTTTATTTGGTGTAGAAAATTGGAACTATGACATTATTTAGAAAGAGGGCTTGTAGGAAGAAAGTTTAAAATTTTTTACTTACATTCTTTTCAAAATGGACATTGTGGTAAGGAAACTGATGGAAGAAAACTTAGTTTGACGTCCGAAGAATGGGTGATTTGTTATTTTGACTTCTGCAAATGATTTTCCAGAATAGGTAATTGCCAGAATGCTTAAAGTACTTGTTAGGTTGTCAGGTTACGTACAAGTAGTACATGTATACATTTTGTCATGTCATTAAGTAACATTATGTTGATTTCTTTCAGGTATGCAGAATACTGAGGCTCCAGTTGTAATGCGTCCCAGTGAGACAGACGGTGTCCCTAAAATGTCCTTACCTGTTTTTGGTCTTGCTTCCTACAAGTTTAAAGGATCTTTGTGGACTGCAAATGGGGGATATGAGCGCCAATTAGCAAATTTTCTTTCACAGGCTGCAGACGACTGGTTAAGACTGCTTCATGTCAGTCATCCGGATTTCCTGTTTTTCAGTCGTCGGTGATATGAAGATATGACGTCTACTTTGATACTCCTGCCATTCTAGAAGCGAAGCCAATGAAGCATTCCTTGGTTTTGTAGAACGGAGGATGGCAAGTTCTTCTGTGGTTCTTTGAGTTGGTCTTGTGTTATTTATTTTGTTGAAAAAAGAGAGAGAAAAAAGAGAAAAAGATGGAAAAACAGCATAAAGGAGTTGAAGCTTTGGAACGAGTGGCGAGCTGCTGTGATAAGGCTCAACGGAAGGAATGAATAGACTTAATATAGAGTTGTAGAAGGGCTGAGCTAAAGGTGAAATGTGCTTAGTATATAGGCAAGTGTGATCTTGCTTGTTTTTCTGTATCTGTTCTTAGTAAGGGTATGTTATGAGAAACCAGGCTCTTTTTTATGTCCTGATGATGTTAGGATGTATTTTATTTATAAGGGGATTTTGGCAATAGAGGATATGTTAGTGTCAACTTTGAGGTTCCCCAGATAAGTTCTAATGCTAACTGTTTATGTCCTTTACCTTCGTTTTTGAATATCAATCCAGTGATGATTTTGTAACTTGCTCCATTATCTGCTCTACCTTGTTCAACAGCATTAAAGATAACTCGTTGAACTTTAAAATTATGGTGAACATGATTTTGCCTACCTTTTCAAGGATAATAAACTTGTAAAACCTCTTGTGAACTGTATGGGAACGAAAAATTGGAAGACCAAAGACTTGAGTTGCTTGGACCTCGTTTGTTTTTTTTTTTTTTTTTTTTTGATGTAATTGTGGTGAGAGAATTCGAACTTAGGACCTTCCATATTGGAAAGAGAGTAGGGTTGTCAATTTGTACCACGACACAGTAACACGACTTGAAATCTCACATGAAATTAGCATGTTTGAGTTTCGCTTAAAGAAGTTCGATTCATTTTCGAGTTGACTGCATAACCTGTTTATTAAATATATCAAATTTAGTGTCAAATCTAGGTGGACACATGAACTCAAAAACGACACGACATATCCCATTTAAAGAGTAACATAAAGAGTCAATGACGTGGATAGGACTAATTTGGGCCGAAAATTTTTTGTGCATTTTNGGGGGGGGGGGGGGTGTGTAAAGGATTGTTACGAATGAGGGAGCTTCTACAATAGGGTATATAAAATTGAGATTATTGATGGCGGTGTTGCTTAGAACCCTCGGATATTGATCCAAATACAATGGGTAAGACTGGATAACTGTTCAATGGAAAAAACTTCCGATAGAAAACAGCGTGAGGTACAGAGGTTTTTTATTACAAAAGGTGCGCTATCAATACTAGCGTGTAAATATCCCATTACAAAAGGACCCAAAGTTAGTTTTTTAGGGCAGTCAAGGTTTTCTCAAATGAGATCAATGGTAGCACAAACTAGGGGATATTGCGGGTGAGCAGGCAAAGCTTCTTCGAAGGTAATTAATTTGTTAGTTATGAGTTGTGATTTTGAGATTGAGCTGGTTTTGTATTGGGTATATTTGTTTAATAGCAAATGAATTCTAGAAAACGGTATAGAGTTTTCTGCTGCTAGAGCTCAAGACGGGAACAGCCGTTTCTGTTGTTTTCCAGCTTCAGCTATGGAAGAAGGGGAAGAAAGAGTAACTCGTATTGGAACCTTTCTCTTTGCCTTTTTCAAAATATTTTAAAAATTAAAAAATTGTTTTTAACTGACTGAAGAATACTAAGAATAGTTGTGACCATCCAAATAAATAATTCGGTACATTTAACAAATCTCTAATGAACTCACCGGGCCCTAAATTCATCAATAGCCAATCATATTACAAGAACGAAATCTTATCAATACTCGCTATTTTTAATGCTGTATTCTAGAAATGCCCTACAAAAGAAAGTTGTTACTAGACTCGAGTAGAAGCTCAACACACTATTGTTCAACATTCTATTCCTACTCGGAGCAAAAAAAAAATATATTTATTCCTACTTGAGTCCTGTCATGTCTTTCAGAATCTATGGAGACCCTTGTCAACTAACTGGACTACAGATGAATCCTTTCGGCAAAAATATAAATATTCTACTATAGTTGAGTTCTAATAAAAGCAACTGACACAATAATTTTATCTTCAGTGAAGCTCTCATCAATTGGCCAACCAGATATATCTCTAGTCCTCCCAAGAAAGAGAAGAAAAAGATCTCCGTGATCTCCGTGAGTTCCCCTCCCAAGAAAGAAAAAAAAAAGATCTCCGTGAGTTCCCCTCCACATGGAAGAAAAAAATTCCCGAAGAACCTGAGAAATTGCCTATTAGTCAGAGAAAATCAGGTTTAAGCTTTTGACAAACTAATAAACAAAGAATCCAATGATACAAGTAACAGACTAATGATAGGAACATGTATAGTCTTTAATTTATGAAAATACTTTCAAAATTTGACGTAATGCGTTAAATGTGCCCAAAAAAAAAAAAAATCGAAACATAAAAAATTGCATAAATATAATTATTTTGGAAAAAATATTACTATTTAAGACCTCTCCGAATAGCCGGATACATATTATAAGTATTTATATATTATTTATTAAAAAATTACTATAAAACCTTGCCGAATACATAAGTATGTATATATTATTTATTAAAAAATTACCACAAAATTTGACTTAAAATTTTAGGAACCTCCCCGAAGAGAAGCCCCTCCAAAAATTGGCGTATGCCACTAGTTGCAGCGAGCNGTGCTCACCACGTGACTGCGTGATCTGAGCGGAGGACCAGTTTATCCTCTTATGGCAGCTCTCTTCCCCTATTGCCCTTTTCTATTTTCGATGTGGGACTTTGTTTCAAATGCTAGACTTTCGAAAAAGAGTGCTGCGTACATACTTTAGCAGCTTAGCTTGTACAACGGTGGCAGTTTTGCTGTACGAAGCCTAGTTAATTAAACTTATGATTCGTTGAGAAAGTTATGATTTAAGATAATTTACATATATACATATATTAAGATTACATAATAATTTATTTTCCAAATTATCTCATGTAACTTCGAATTGCAGACAACGGAAACTAAAGGCATGACTTCCAATACGCTCAACGATTAAGGCTAACATTTATAATGTTACATCACTGAATTATCATGAATCTATTCCAAAGATATTAAATGACTCTAAATTTCTAACACAAAGACATTATAATTTAATAATGATTCTTTAAAAAAACATAAATGGAAAGCTCTTTATAAAAAATTAAAAAATAAAAGAAAAGAAGGAGAGCTCATGATAAATATGGCTCAAGTTTGAGCGCTTGTTTGTTTTCATGTTATCGATAATATTGCATCCAAAGTTTTTAATTTTCCATAGATTTTCTATGTCTTTAAAATCTAAATCTAAATTCTTAACTTTCCAGCCCAATATTTTTTCTCTTGCCTAAATGGATTCCCGACTCTCACCTCTCAAATTTCTCTCTCCTTTGTCTTACTCTTACTATGATATTCCTCTTTGATTTTTGTGTTCTCTTGTGACTGAAAGAGCCAAAGAGGTTCGTTTGATTAACAGAAATTCTCGGGCTGCACGATACCAAATTCAAGGGCCAGCCCACAATGTTTTATTTGGGCCACCGTGAAACGGGGATATGCGGGGCCTTTATTGGGCTTTGGAACCCGTCAGGTCCGGCCCATTTTTGAAATGTCACCTCCTAGAACCGGTAAGGAAACCGGAAAACCCACGCTCCGACTAGCCAACCGCAGTCCAGCCATACAGTCGTCCACGTTCAAAAGACTCATTTGTCAATAGTATTCCACACATTGGTCCCACCAAAACTTTCATCACTAAGGACACCACCAACAACGCCCATCCCATGAGCCAATCACATTCCGCTACGTCCTCTAAATTCCTTTTGAGAAAATTAAGTATATACTTTCTTTTTTTTTTTTTTTTTGAAAAGAATATATACTTTCTAATTTATGTATCTAATTATTAATTTTACTTTATTTCGTAACACATATAATGTACAAGTTTGTACATTTCAACATAGAAAATACTTTCCATTAATTTTGTTTCTCTTTCAAAGTCAAAGATTTTTTAACCAAATGATATTTATTTTGCACTGCTGATTTTGCTTCATTTAATGTTTGTTCAATTTTGAATAAATTGTATATAAAATTTCTGACCAAGAAAATTAAACTATGTAACAGACATAATATGCACTGCTGATTTTGCTTCATTTAATGTTTGTTCAATTTTGAATAAATTGTATATAAAATTTCTGACCAAGAAAATTTAAACTATGTAACAAACATAATATTTCCATAAAAAAATTTAATTTATAATTTTTATTTGTGTATTTCTGTACACGCATATTTCAAAATTAATAATAAATGTATAAGTAAATTCATGAATTTGTAGATTTCATGTATTTTTATACCGAACTTTCAAAAGTCTTTTAAAAAAAAAATCCGAAATTGTACCCGCCGTATTTTGAACAAAATTCAAGCTGTCACGCTAATTATTACATAGATTAGGATATACAACTCCATAGGGTAATTATCACTAAAATACTCTCTATTTTGAAAAAATGTGAATTTTTTTTTTGTATTTTTAGAAATTCAAAATAAATATCTTCTATTTAACAAAAATTAGTACTACAATACCATTTATTTTGAAAAAAATCTGAAAAAAACCCTTGTATTGTTAAAAATTCAAAATAAATACTTTGTATTTGAAATATCATATCATTTGCTACCTTTGATCAGTCAAAGATTTCAAAAAAATTAGTAAAATTAACATTTTACTCATATTATATTATTTTAAGAAATATACTACACTTGAAAATAAAAGAAGAGAAAATACACATAGTCTAAAACCTCTTAAAAAAAATCTTCTATCCATTGTTGTGGCACAAATCTAGAAAAAAAAAATCTAAAATTTTTGAAAATTTCTCAAATAGAAGGTATTTATTTTGATTTTCAATAATACAAGAGTTTTTTTTCACAATTTTTTAAAACAGAAGGTATTTTAGTGATAACTTTTATTAAATAGAAGGTATTTTTCAAAAAACATAAAGTTTTTTTTCCACATTTTTTCAAAACAGAGAGTATTTTAGTGATAAATTTCGTTAAATAAAAGTTACTTATTTTGAATGTCTAAAAATACAAAAAAAAAAATTTCACATTTTTTCAGACAGAGAACATTTTAGTGATAATTTCCCAACTCTATATGTGTGATTTTTCTCCTTTTAGAAGAGAAAAAAAAAAAACATTTTCCAGACCTCCGAGAGAATCCACCTGTCCCAACATGGTCCCGGAAGCACCAAATGAAAACCTTCCATTTCCCACACAAGCATCCAAAAAAGCACCACCCCAAAAATCAGGCTCAAGCCGAAAAGCAGCTTAAATTTAATTAACCTCACTTTAATTAATCCTTTTATTTAATCTGGTATTAGCTGATTTTCATCAAAAGCAGAAACTTCACTTGTTATTTCAGATATTTGAGTTTGTTTTTTAAGAGAGAGAGAGAGAGTAGAGAGAGATAATGGCGGTCTCAGTCCCCATCTTGGCCATCGTGGTCTCGCTTCACCTCATAGCCTTCGTTCTCGCCGTTGGTGCAGAACGACGCCGTAGCTTGGTAACTCCGCTTTTTCTGTCTCGCTTTCTATCTCTCTCTCTCTCTCTCTCTCTCTGTGTTTTTGGTTTATTTTTGCTTTGTTAATCCGATGTCGTTTTGGGAAGGCTAAGGTGGTGCCTGATGAGTACGACGAGTACACTTACTGCGTTTACGACTCCGACGCCTCCACGGTGTACGGACTAGCGGCGTTTGGTCTGCTCTTGTTGAGCCAAACGGTCCTTAACGGCGTTACCAGGTGTCTCTGCTTTGGACGAGGCCTAATCACTGGAAAAACCACCACTTGGGCTGTTTTCTTCTTCATCGTTTCCTGGTAATTTTCACTGATTTCTCCTCTTCTATTTTTTTTTTCCGGGTATTTTTTTTAAAAAAATGTTTTAATTATTTATTTGGGTTTTCATCTGAGGGATTGAATTGAGAAATTGCTGGGTCCCAGCTAATATTTGCTCTTTTTTTGAAAACCCCACTTAACAAATATTGCCAAATGTTAAGTGGGCAAGTGTAATTAGCTTGTTTTGATTGAGAGGAGTAAAGGAAGTAACTTGGTCACTTCCCAAGTTGAAATCAAGGTTATTCATTAACTTTTTTTTTTTGGAATTTTAGGATATGGTTAAAAATTTTACAAGTTAAAAAAAAAAAAAAGAAGAAAGAGTAAAGCAGCATTGTAGATTAATTAATTCAATCATTAACTTTTGGGATTGATCTAGAATCTGAGAAAGAAAAGTGCGTCAGTCATGATTTAATTTCAAACGCATTATGCACTAGTGTATGCTAGCTTTACTTTACTTCACTTCCTTTTTCCGCTTCCTTGTCATTGTAAGAATTCTAAACTAGGTGGGGTAACCTAGCTTATCAATTTATACCTCGAACAAGCTGTTGAGATATTTTGGCACTTTAGTCAAACTTACTGACTTTTGTTTGCATGGAGTTGTCGTGTGGGATACTGAAAAGGCCTTTCAGATTTAGGTTTTGCAAGTAAATAGTATAATACATATTTCCAGAAAAAAAAAATGGAGAATAGTATATATGTTTGGAATAATTGCAAAAATATACTCTTAAGTTTGGGTGTTCTGTAATTTAAATCCTAAAATTTGGACTTTGTAAAATAATATCCTGAGATTAAGAATTTCTAAAAATTAATACCCTGGACAGATTTTCTGACCAATTTTAGGAATGAAAAAACAGTAATATCTTCTATTAAAACTAGATTAATCCATATTATTCATCTTAATTTTGAGGATATTATTGTATTTTATCAGTTAAAATTATTCAAAAAATTAATCCAGGTATTAATTTTCAGAAATTCGTAATCTCAGGGTATTATTTTGCAGAGTCCAAATTTTAGGGTTTAAATTGTAGAACATCCAAATTTCAGGGTATTTTTTTGCAGTTATCCCTATATGTTTCTTTTATTGGAATTGTTTTATGAGGACTAGCATAATTAACCAGCCTTCTGTTCAGCAAAGTAATTGAACAACTCTTGTTGATGATACTAAAGGGACTCGGATCGATTTGTTTGTACTCTGTCTACCAATAAATTTTTTACATATCGCCTTAAAAAGAATCACCCTAAGAGATATATAGTAATTTACGTTCTTTTTAGAAGTCATAACTACTTTTAAGTAGGTATTGTGGCAAAATATAATTGAGTGGACATTGAATAAGACAAATAAAATGAACATATGATTTTCTTCCATACTAAAGAGTTGGCTTCTCTTCTTCCATGAAAGATGGAGAACCCTTTTGTTAAAATTTCCATTATGTGTTGACAAACAATGATTTGAACAATATGTTAGGACAAGCTTTTTGGGGGCCGAGGCATGCTTATTGGCAGGATCGGCAAAGAATGCATACCATACGAAGTACAGAGGAGCCTTTAGGATTGATCATGTGTCGTGTTCAACTTTACGAAAGGGTGTTTTTGCTGCTGGGGCTGCTCTTACATTGTTATCACTTCTGGGGTCTGTTCTTTACTACTGGATACATTCTAAAGCTGATACTGGTGGGTGGAAACAGCACCAGAATGAAGGCCTTGGAATGACGTCTTCTGACTACGGACAACATCAGTCGCACCAACAGCAAGCCAATGAATTCCAGAAAGTCTAAACTATGGTCCGCTGTCAAGTAGGTTAGTTTCCATTTCACAGTTTTGGAGGTTCTGTTAAGCGAAAAATTAAATAGATCATATATCAAATGGTACTTTCATGAGCTATAGATGGAAAGTCTGCTGTTCAAGCATGTCATATTGTATTGTTCGAAATTAGATATCGTATTATGCTATGTTAGTATGTTACTATGTCTACTTCTGTCTTTGCACTTTGTTTTGTATAATTTTCAATCACAACTGGTATTTTCTTCCACTTGTATATGCTTGTCGCTGTTGCTTTTGTTAGTTGCTGGTTCCTCAACAGGACTAGTTTGTGGCCCTCCAGATTTGTGGTATCTAATTTAAACTCCGTCGAAGATAGTGGTTGTCTCGACATATCTTGTGAATATCCACTTATGAATGTTGACAGTAGTATAGAATCTATAGATGCAGTCATCATCTATGTGAAACCCCAAAAGAGAACAAGGTATCTGTTCTTTCTTAGAGGTTTGGAATGGATTTGAGATCAAGGGAAGGGATCAGGCGCTGATGTTATTTGGCGGTTAAAACTGTGTATAGTTATATTACACGTTATAACAGACTAAGAGTAAAGAACGAACGGTACTTGGTTACTACTTTTGGTTACTACTTGAGCATCTCCAATGGACATGTTAAATGTCGTGTTAATGCTAAATTTTAGTATTTGGGTGAAAAATGGCTCTCCAATAGTGTCCTATATTTGGCATAGTTTTTAGCATGCACTATTTGTTGTGCCAAACATAGCACAAAATATAGCATATGCTAAATTTTAGCATGTGTTGTTATTTACAATATTGTCATTATTTTATGTATAAAATATTCACGTGTTTCACAATATTATCAAAATTCAATGTAAGTATTTATTATTTCCATTAAATTTTACTTACAAGTTTATCTTTACTAAATTATAATCAATTATAATTAAGAGAATATTTTTTTATTTATAATTTTTTTTCATTGACTAATTTGTTCATTTATATTGAAGAGTACTTCTAAATTGGTAAATAAAGTTAATTTTTATGATTAGTAATTAATGATAAAATAATAAGAGTATATAGTTGAAAAATATATATTTTATCTAAAATACAAAATAGCATTTCTTTTAACATATATACATTAGAGAAAAATTCAAAAACCGAAAATTTGATATGCCATGCTAAATTTAGCATTGATACACCATTTTTTAGCATAATGAATTGAAGATGGCCTAATACTTTCAAAGTTGTACTACAATATTTGCCTTAAATCTCTTTATTGTTTCATGGTACCTGGAATTAGATTTGATTAGGCCATATTTATCGTGGCATTAATACATTAAGGTCATGTTTGGTATACTGTATAAGGAATCCGTATTATATTAATTAAACATAATATTATGTTTGGTTGTGCTTTTGTATTGTATTATTTAATACGACATCAAAATTTAATACAATATGGAGAGTATTATCTAATACAGAATTAAAAGTCTGTATTATACTGTATTACATAATTTTAACTTTAATGTAGTATTGTACAATAACCACTATCCTCACTTATTTTCTCTCTCATCACTTTCTCTCTCACATCACTTTATCCCTATCAAAAATAGTATTTTTCTAAATAAATTTTTGAAAGTGGTATTTTCTAAATTTATATAAAAAAAGTGGCTTTTTCGTAAATAAATTTTTAAAAAGTGATAATTTTACAAGTAGCATTTTTCTAAATATTTTTTGAAAATGGTATTTTCCTAAGTAAATTTTTAAAAATGGAATTTTTCAAAATTAACTTTTTAATACAACATCTTTAATAGAAATGCAGAACCAAACATGGTATTCTAATAGAATAATACGATACAATACAACCCAATTCAATTCATCACAATTCAAGGCACACCAAATATAGCCTAACAGAATAATATATACCATGTTTGGTATTTGTGAGCCAAAGATTAGAGGTTGTAATTTTTCCCAGCGCTGGACTGCTGAGCTCTGGTAAGTTTAGAACCCCTCAAACCCTCCCCAACAAAACATAAAGTTAAAAATTAAGAAGACACTTAACATAACAACAGATTATAATATGATCCAGTAGAACGAAATAAGGCTGAGAACGAAATACATTCCCGAATTCAACCATCAGTAAAACAATTATACTAGACTACTAATTAGGTATATAGTAGGGACGTTTTGACTACGACGTAAAGAGGCTCTATATGCAAATAGGAGCCTCTGAACAAATAGTACATTCCACTGGAAAAACGACCACATATGCATGGCGAAAGGCCATGTAAAAATAATGACCACGACTACAGAAATTATTTTGAAAAACACAACCATACCAAGGTTAACCATAACATAAGTGATAAGACCTTTATTATTTAGAAACAAGAAATGTCACGGGTACACAATTCAACTATCCAAAATTTGAATACCAAAATGAGGTTCATCTCATAATTTGATATTCGAAATTTGATAAACAAATTTACCCGTTACAGTACTCGTGATCAAGACGCGCTTTTCTTAGTTCCGCTACGAATCGAAAGTGACTAACTAGCAGGTAGGAAATTGGACACCACAAGTGGAGAAGACCTTCTTTGCATTGGGGGAGTTGACAAACTGCTCCAAGCTTGGGTCCTTGATGTATTGGCAAAGGCAAGGGGTCTGCTCCTTTAGTTTGCTACAACAGAGAGCCGTTGGGGGACTGTTCGACATCATGGCGTCGGCGCACGCCCCCAGCTCCAGCGTGCTGCAGTTGACCTGCTCAGCTTTGGAAACCTCAATATTTTCAAGCAGAACAATAAGAAGCATGACAAAGAGAGCAACAAATGTCTTCATTTTTCAAATGTAATTAGTCAATTTGTGTTTGTGCGGTAGAGAAAAGAAGTGTATTTCGATGGGAGCTCTATTGAGCCTTGCCATTTTATAGTAGGAAAAAAAGGCAAGGACTTGTAATTTTTAGAATATACCAAAGAAAAGATTCTGAGTAGATTAAAGTAAATAAAAACATTAAGAAGATTACGAGGTTCACTCAACTTAGGGATTTTACCATATTATTTAGAATTGGCTTATCAAAATGTTCAAAAGCAACAAGGAAATGAAATGGATAAAATAAATTGTAAGGAAGTCGTGTACTACATGTCTACAAGCTAGCTATAGCCTTTATTTTCATCTCATCTAGAAGTAGGGCTTGTCCATTAGCACCGCGACACGGTATAACACAGCACAACACGATTTAAGCATAATACTGTATAACAGACTAAAATGTGGGTCGTTTTAGACAAGATCCAGTTATGTGGGCTATGACGGACTTATAAGTTAAGCACGATAGGTTGAGAATGGCATGACCTATTGGTACGGTACGGTACAATATGCCAATATGTAAGCATGATATGTTAACACGTTATACAAGTATTATAATAAAATTATTTTTCTAAAATACAAATATAAACCTAATTGGGAGACACTTAATATATAATCATTACGATATACATATATTTCTCTCCTCTTTTTTTCGTTCTTCTTTGGTATTGAAAAGTTTTCTCTTTAATTTAGTGCATAAATTTCCTTTTTTTTTTTGGCTATACATTTGAATGATCTGGAAGAAAAAACGTTCACAAAAAAATACTAAAATTATTAAAATTTACTAATTAAATGGGCTAATCTTTGCTCAAATGAACTGGCACATCTACGCACGTGGATTGACATGATAAGCACAAAGTATTGCATGATACAACACATTTAAGCATAGGCCAATGGGCCGTGTTGGGCCAATAATTTTAAATTTTGGGTACGGCATGACATGCCACGACTAAGAAATGGGCTAGCAAAAATATGTCATGCCTGCCATGATACAAAAGCACATTTGTGTCTGCCTTAAATGAGTCATGCCGTCACGGCACAACATATTTGACAGTTCATCTAATTTTCTTATTAGACGCCCTTCCTTAAAATATATAAAAAATAAAAACTATATTTCATGCATTTTTCTCATTCGGCCCCTTCCTTTAAAAAAAAAAAAAAAAANTATATATATATATATTAATTTGATTAATATAATGATTTATTAAATAGTTTAATAAATAGATATATATATAAAGGAAACCCTAGCAGAGGATACTACACTACGTATTATTTTCTACAGAGCCTCCATAAACTAGAGAGAAAAAAGAAGAGTGTATTCCTATTCTCTGTAGAACAAACTCTTGCAATCTCATGTGTTGAGAAAATTGCAAGTGCCTAAAGTGTGTCAGTTTAAGAAATTGTACGCAACGCCCACACGTTCATCCAGTTGTGCTTGAGGCTTGGATTGGAAGATCGTGGTTTAGAAGACAAAAAAGCTAGGATCCGCTGATAGGCTACAAGAGGTATTAGATCTATTCTCTTTGTGTGTTCCTATTTGCTATAAATTAATACTATACACTCATATAGTCAATTGTTTTGAGAAAATTTTTGAATATTCCTGGGCCAATCTTCCGCTGCGAAAATCGTTTTAATTCCAACAATTGGTATCAGAGCCAGGTTCCGATCCTGGGACCTGTGGGTTCAAAAGCAACAAGGAAATGAAATGGATAAAATAAATTGTAAGGAAGTCGTGTACTACATGTCTACAAGCTAGCTATAGCCTTTATTTTCATCTCATCTAGAAGTAGGGCTTGTCCATTAGCACCGCGACACGGTATAACACAGCACAACACGATTTAAGCATAATACTGTATAACAGACTAAAATGTGGGTCGTTTTAGACAAGATCCAGTTATGTGGGCTATGACGGACTTATAAGTTAAGCACGATAGGTTGAGAATGGCATGACCTATTGGTACGGTACGGTACAATATGCCAATATGTAAGCATGATATGTTAACACGTTATACAAGTATTATAATAAAATTATTTTTCTAAAATACAAATATAAACCTAATTGGGAGACACTTAATATATAATCATTACGATATACATATATTTCTCTCCTCTTTTTTTCGTTCTTCTTTGGTATTGAAAAGTTTTCTCTTTAATTTAGGGCATAAATTTCCTTTTTTTTTTTGGCTATACATTTGAATGATCTGGAAGAAAAAACGTTCACAAAAAAATACTAAAATTATTAAAATTTACTAATTAAATGGGCTAATCTTTGCTCAAATGAACTGGCACATCTACGCACGTGGATTGACATGATAAGCACAAAGTATTGCATGATACAACACATTTAAGCATAGGCCAATGGGCCGTGTTGGGCCAATAATTTTAAATTTTGGGTACGGCATGACATGCCACGACTAAGAAATGGGCTAGCAAAAATATGTCATGCCTGCCATGATACAAAAGCACATTTGTGTCTGCCTTAAATGAGTCATGCCGTCACGGCACAACATATTTGACAGTTCATCTAATTTTCTTATTAGACGCCCTTCCTTAAAATATATAAAAAATAAAAACTATATTTCATGCATTTTTCTCATTCGGCCCCTTCCTTTAAAAAAAAAAAAAAAACCTTTTCCATTAGCACGTCGAGTATTGGCTCTTGTGAATTTGATTATCTTTTGCCCTTTTAGCGATGTAAAGAAATGACATATTACAAAATCAATCATTAACATATTGCTCTGTGTTCTCACTAAATATATATATATATATATATATATGATTCCCAATCTAATATGTTTTCTTCTTTTACCTATCTATAAGAAATTCTGTTTTTAGCCGTTAGATCAATTATCTAACGGCTAGCATAATTTGGGTAATTAGAAAAAAAAATAAAACTCATTATTTAATATTTTTTTCTCTCCATTTTTTACTATGAAAAGACGTGAGGTGATGAATTTTAATTGGGCAAAACAATAACTATAAATAGGTGAAAAAAAAAAGAATACCTACTAAATTGGTACATCCAATAGGTAATTTTTTTTTAACATATCCATGTACAAGTATAGGCGAAAGCAAAACATTAATGCATGAATGACTCCTCGAGAGTTCAGTTGAGGATTACTCATTTTTTTAGAGGAAGAAAGCAGCTTTTGTATCGTTCGACATAGTGATTAAACTTTATTGTATATTACATTTGAATATAAAGTGGTGGTTGTGGCGGTTAATTTCTAAGCAATATATCAGTAATATGTCTGAGTCTTTGCAGAAAAGTTTTTGATTGTGGGCATAGTCAGTTAGATGGTCTTTTTGATTGTGGGCATAGTCAGTTAGATGGTCTTAATACGAGTCTCCTATCCTCTTGAAAAGAAAAAAAAAAATCAAATAAATTGACACAAAAATGTGAATTCAGTTTCTCTCCTAACAACATATCGTTGATATTAAATTTCGAAAGAGAGATATTGATTTTCTAATTGGCTAGATTGAAATTATCACAAACGATTCTTTATTTGTTTATATTTTTACAAAACCCTGTGTGTTTTTGAAAACTTTATAGGGACTTATAGAAATATGACCAAATTTTGGGCCCAATTTCAGTAAATGTCCCTTTGTCAAATGTTATAGCAAAATGTCCGGTATATATGCATATATACCAAGTATAAAATTTTATATACCAAGTATAAAAAATTATATACCCAGTGCATTTTAAGACAGTAACTAAAATTGATAGATATGCGTGCGTATCTACCAAGTGTAAAAATATATATACCTGAACATTTAGCTATAAAATTTTAAAAGTGGATATCTACTTAATCAAATTTAAAATTTTGGTCATCTACCTAAATTTCTCAACTTTTGTTGTTTTTATATTGAATCTTGAGATTGCATTTTTTATCAAGGACAATTTAAATTACATAATTAGCAATTTTACGTATAACATTTGTATTATACACCGACAGTTTTTTGGAATTTTACAACTCATGTATTGTATTATTTTTTTTTTGTCAAATGTACTTAAAAATACTAGTGTTGCTAGCCATAAATATGTCATTTAACATATAAAATCAAGAAGATAAACTTGCTCCAACTGAACTTATAATTAATAGAACCATCAATTGAATTTTCCTCAAAAGCCAAACGAGGTAATCATTTGATGGAACTTATGGAACCATTTATGGGAAACTTGCTTGATATCATAGATGGATTTTTTTTTAATTTGCAAACCATAGATATCTAATTACAAGGTTTTATAGTTGCACCATATATTTCGTTTCCGCAATATATTTCTATTGAGAAACACAGTCTTTANATCTATCTGATATAGCTCCAAATCAAAATGAGCTACTAGTGCCATAATTATCCTGAAAGAATCTTTCTTAGAAATTAGAGAGAAAGTCTCTTTATAGTCAATACCTTCCTTTTGAATGAAACCTTAAGCAACTTTTTTTAAAAAAAAAAAAAAAATGAGGCTTAACTAATGACCTCCACTTATTACAAATTAAAAGAAAATAGCTACTACTATTCAATCCACACCCCACCCTATTAGGGATAATAGGTTTTCACACCTACCCACGGTGTGACTCGAACCTAGGACCGAGATCTTAGGTAGTGAGTGCTCTTACCACTTGAGCGAACCCACTTCGTCAAACCCTAAGCAACTTGATAAGCCTTATATCTCTCGATATTGCCTTTTGAATCCCTCTTGGTCTTAAATATCTATTTGCAATCAATGTGCTTCATATCTTTAGGTAATTTGACAAGATCCTAGATGTCGTTGTCTTTATTGGATTTTTGTTATTGAAAAAAAAGAATTAAAAGACTGGTCAACCCATTAGCAATATGAATGATAATAGGAAGAAGAGAAAAAGAAAAGCTAGATTAAAGGGAAAATTAGATTTGAAAAAGTAATAACTACAATCTTAATCTTAAATTAATTGTGGACCATAATTTCTTTTATATTCACCTTCAATTAGCTTCATCATAAAATTTTTCAATCAGAAATAAATAATTATACACATTTTGTGAAATTGAATAATTTGTATTAGTTTAGAAACTTATAAGCAAATGCATCAAACGAAGGATTCAGAGATCTTCTCGAAATCGTGGATGTCGTTCAAGGTCTGATCTCCCAGTGAAGAAATTTAGAGAAGGAATTCTGGATTCAACTCTACTGACTCTCAATATACTAATCTTGTGAAAATGGGCCGGGCCAAATGGGTTGGCCCGCAGCTCGGTACTGTAGCCCGCAGCCCAGCCCGGCCTGGCCTGTTCAAGATAGGCCCGAGCCCAGCCTGACCATATTCTTAGGGCCAGGCTGGGCTTATCTTTGTCAGGCCACAGGCTAGTCCGACCTGGATTTTTTGTTTTTTTTTTTGTTTTTATTTTTTAAATGTAACAGTTATGGGCCTTTTTTATGGGCTCAATTTTTTGTTTTAAATGCCATAGCCGTTGGGCAACAGCTATATTAGCCAACCCCAACGGCTATTTTAGTCTTTTTTCAATCAAAAAAATTAATAAAAAAACAAAAAATAAAAAACAAAAAATCCTTAAATTCTACCCTATAAATACTCCCCTTTTCCCTCAATCATTCTTCACAGAAACAACTCTCTTCTCTTTTTATTCTCTCATTTCTCTATTATTTTCTCAAATTCTTAATTTACATTTTCTCTAATTAATTATATAATCTAATTACTATTTAATATAAATAATTACAAAACAATAATTTATAGTTATATTCTCTATCTCTATTTTTAAGCTTCAATTCTTCCAAGTTCCAACATCCAAGTATCCAACTAAAATTCAAGTCACAAGTCTACTCAAATCTCAATTCAAGGTAATTTCAATTTCTAAATTTTTTAAAGTTTAACTTATCACACTTATCTTTTTATTATCAATTAGTTTGTTGAAATATTTTACGTTTGATGTTAATTTTCATTCTAATTAAAATTAATTAATGTAGCAATATGTTAATTATAATTGTAATTTAAATTAGTTAATGTAGTAATATGTTTAATGTTAAATTGTTAATTTTCAATCTAATTAAATTTAAAATAAGTCAATGTAGTAAAATAATAATATTTTAATTATCATTATAATTTAAATTAGTTAATGTAGTAATATGTTTAATGTTAAATTGTTAATTTTTAATCTAATTAAATTTAAAATTAGTTAATGTAGTAAAATAGTAATATTTTAATTATCATTGTAATTTAAATTAGTTAATGTAGTGATATGTTTAATGTTAAATTGTTAATTTTCAATCTAATTAAATTTAAAATTAGTCAATATAGTAAAATAGTAATATGTTAATTATCATTGTAATTAAATTTTTTTTTTGTTTTGCTGAAAGGGTCCCCCTCAGGGGGAATTCATTAATAAGTAACAAATAGAAAAGGTGGATCGAAAGTCCACTCACAAAAGCAACCAAAAGAAGATAAACAAAAGGTCCATAAAAAAAAGGACAAAAGGGCCAAAAGTAGACATCCAAAAAGAAAACACTGATCGACATTACATGCTTAAACCAAAGAGAACGTCAAGGTTCACCTTCCCAACTTTAATGAAACCGAAGACGTAATTAGCGGCTGACCATCTGCAAGATTGTGGGTAACTTCATTGCAGTATCTTGGGATCTTGGCAGCTTCCCAGAGAGAGAAAGATGTAAGATCCTGTAGTGCTTGAGATAAAAAGTCCTGAGCCTCCCAGGGACAGTTGGCAGAGTCATTATTTACTAGAGAGTTGATTACAGTACTTAAGTCCAACTCAATCACCACAAATCTCGCATCAAGCTTTCTGACGAGCTTTGTTGCTGTTAGGATTGCGGCGGCTTCCCCTGAAACTGGGTTGGAGAAATTCCATTTTCTGTGAGCATACCAATGATTGTTCCAGTTTCATCACGTGCTATAGTAGCAGATACTGTGAAGCTAGTTCTAACTGCAACGTCTATATTGAATTTAATCCACCCAGATGGTGGGGGATTCCAGCATTCCAATCTAATTGCTCCAGGTTGCATATCAAGGGCACTCAGCATTTCCTAGTATTTAGACTTAACAGTTGCCATCAATCTTGGAGCTTGTGCTCGGACTCCGCCATGAGTAATCTTGTTCCGCTCTTGCCAGACTATTTCAAGTATTATAGACGCATAAAGAAGGGATTGATGATGCTCCACAAAGCTCTCGTTGAAAGGTCCATTATCAAACCAAAGATTTGCTAAATCTTGAAAAATTTGACAGTTGAGGCTAAAAGTGTGCAATGCCCAGGGAGAGTTGAACCACAAGGCTCTGGCAATTAGGTAAAGCCAGAAAAGGTGGGTCACTGATTCCACTTCATGGTCGCATAGGGTACATGAGATGTCGTTAATTGGGAAGACTTTGTTAAGCCTTTCCTTTGTCGGCAACACATCCCAAATACAAGACCACCACAATAGCTTATACCTGGGATGCAATTTCACTTTCCAAATTCCTTTCCAATTTGTAAAGGATTCGTTGGGGATAGGGGCCAATCTCATTACTTGATCTTGAATATATGCCGATTTGACGGTGAATTGGCCATTTGGATTGTGGATCCACATCCATTCATCTGGACTATCATGATGGTTGACTGGAATCTTCAAGATTTCTCTTGTCATTTCAAACCCAAAAAGGATGTTAAGCTTTTGGATGTCCCAGCCTCCAGAGGCTTTGAATAATTCCCTGACTATGAAAGGACCTTGACCATTCTCCTCAGCTAGTTTGGCTTTGAATCCTGGGATGGTAGGGATCCAAGGGTCGTCAAGAGCATGGATAGTGTTTCCCATTCCAATTCTTTTGCATAAACCTTTTAGAAGCAATTCTCTAGTATTAATAATGGCTCGCCAAATCCAAGACGAGTGCGGACCGATCGAGTGGTTCAGAAATCCTGTACCTTTAAGGTATTTGGCTTGGACAAGCTTGGACCAAATGCTTTCCTTACCGGATAGTAAAAGCCAACCCCACTTGGCTAAGAAGGCTTTATTAATATCTGCACTCCGTCTGAATCCAAGACCACCTGCTGACTTTGGCTTACACATTGAATCCCAGGATTTAAGGCATAAGCTTTTTTTGTCATCCCTATGTCCCCACTAGAATTTTCTCATAGATCTATCAATATAAGAACATAATTCTTTTGGAAGTGGAATAGACTGCATGGAATATGCCCCTAATGAGTTACCAACTGAGGCTATAAGTGTCGATCTGCCCCTTTTAGAAAGAGTGTTGGCCTTCCACACTGTTAGCCGCTTGGTAATCTTTTCTCTGAGAAGAGAGATGTCCTTTGACTTGGACTTGGAGAAGAACAAGGGCAGACCCAAGTATTTGGCAGTAATAGGCATTTTCCTGAGGCCAAGAACCGTACGAATCTGCCGTGCCGGAGCACCTTTGAAATTTTTGCTAAAGTGAACATGAGACTTTTCCAGGTTAATTTTCTGCCCTGACCAAGTACAAAATTTATGAATCACTTGCAGTAAGTTTCGTGCTTCTTGTTTATTGGCCCTTCCAAACAACACCAAGTCATCTGCAAAAAGAAGGTGTGTAAAGGCTGGTCCCTCCCTAGACATTTATATACCATGAATCTGTCCGTTAGTCTCTGACTTAAGCATGAGGGAGGATAGGACCTCTAAACACAAAATAAAAAGATATGGTGATAAAGGATCACTCTGTCTCAGGCCTCTCCTTGGAAAGAAGGTCTCTGTTGGGCGTTGTTAATGATGATAGTCAAGGTTGGAGACGAGACACATTCCATAACCCATCAAATCCACATTTCTGGAAACCCAAAATTCAGAAGAACAGTTTTGAGGAAACTCCAGTCAATGCAGTCGTACGCTTTCTCCATATTGAGCTTGAGCAACATTAGACCATTTTTTACTTTTTTATGCTAAAGCGTGTGCATCATTTCCTGGATCACCATCGAATTCTCAGCAATAAACCTGCCTTTGACAAATGCAATCTGACTAGGAGAGACCAGATTTGGAAGCAGTGGCTTCAAACAGTTAGCCAAAATTTTTGCTATGACTTTATAAATAAAGTTGCATAGACTTATGGGCCTGTAGTCATTAAGACTTATGGGGAGATCACTTTTAGGGATAAGGACCAAATTAGTGTTGTTGATCTTGTCAGGCATGCAACCGAATATGAAGAAATCATGAACAAGTGCTCAAACATCCTCCTTTATTGTGCTCCAATAGCTGCAGAAGAAACTACCGGGCTACCCGTCCAGTCCCGGGGCTTTGTTCGGATCCATTTGGTTGACCACTATTTCAATTTCCCCTACCGTTGGAATGAGGACAAGATCTGATCTCTGCTGATTAGTTAACTTGCGTGGGATGGCACCCTCTAGGTCAGAGGGAAAAGCAACGTCCCCTTCTTGAAAGAGCTTCTTGAATTTAGTTGTGAAGGCCTCGCTTATGTCTTTTCTATTATCTAACCAATTTCCGTCCTCGTTCTTGATGTAATCAATAAAATTCTTCCTTCGTCTTGTCATAGCTGAAATGAAGAAGAATTTAGTGGCTCTGTCACCTTCTTTTAGCCACTTGACCCTGGACTTTTGTTTCCAATAGACTTCCCCTTTGGTAAGGAGATCGTTCAAAGCTGCACGAGCTTCTAATTCCTTAGAAACATTCTCTGATGAACACGGTTCGTTTAGAATACCTTCTAATCTCTTCTTAGCCTCTACGATATTTGCTTTCAGGTTCCCGAATTGACACTTGTTCTAATGAAGCAGGGCTTTTTTTGTGGCACTTGAGCATTTCTCGAATCTCTTACCTGAGATAGGGTGGTAGACTGAGTTCCAAGCCTTTCTGATGACCCATTGGCTTCGGATGTCTATAGCCCACATTTTTTCAAATTTAAACTCACGTTTGGGAGTGGTCTCTTCCCCTTGAGTATTGAGGAGTAGGGGATGGTGGTCCGATAGTGAGTCAGGGAAGACTCTTACCGTTGTTCTTGGATAAAGAAGGATCCACTTAACATTTACGACCGCTCTGTCAAGTCGGGCTTTAACGTGGGCCATCGCTTCTCTATTATTGGACCACGTAAAGCGAGGCCCTTGGGATCCCAAGTTGAAAAGGCCCGCCTTTTCCATGCTTGCTCGCATTGCTCCGGATGAACTACTGGATCTTCCAGCTCTCTTCCTTCCTGACCAGTATTTAGAGTCATATAGGGTACTATTGAGATTGCCCAATAGGAGGCATGGCCAATCACCTTGCTGAACCAAAGCAGGAATAGAATCCCAGAAAGCTTGTTTGTCAGCTTTTGCTGGTGGCCCATACACCGCTAGTAAATTCCAAGGTGTACTCTCTGAGTTAGGGTGGCAGATGCAGTGAATTAGATTCGTGTTGAACGAGATCGACTCCATGTTAAACCCTTCCCTCCAAGCGAGGCAAAGTCTGCCTGATAAACCAACAGGTAGGACATAAATGAAGTTAGGTAGATGGAGTTGCTGTAGCCTTATTCTCATAACTTCCTCTCTAACTTTAGTTTCTGACACGAAGATACAGTCCGAATTAACTTTTTCAATCATAGCTCGTAAGTTTTCCACTGCCAGGGCACGAGCTAGCCCTTGACAGTTCTAGACAAGTATAATCATTGTGCTCGGGGAGAATTTTCTGGGCAAGTCTCGGTAGCCCCAAGCTGAAAAACCTGGTTGTTTTCTTTATTTGAGAGTGGTAGAGGTGTAAGGCTAGCCTTGTTCCTTCTAGCTTTTGCTTTCAACTTTTGCTTATATTTTGTCCCACTCGAGCTTGTTGAGTCCCTCTTGATAGCCGAGTTTCGTTCTAGGCCTTTATTAAAAGAGCACGATAGTGGTGGGTTAAACTCTGGTGGAGTGAGAGAGTTATAGTTCGCCTCTAATGCTTCCAGAGCCTTCCCTATCTGAGGTTCGAAGGAGGACCCAAGGTGGCCTGCAGGCCCAGACTCTTCTTGAAGTAGGGAAGAATGAATAACCTGTAACATGAAGCTCTGGGCTTTCTTTTTTTTTTTTTTTTTGTAATAGGGCTCACCTCTTAGCTCAATAAATAGGTCAAAGAAGAGGGTTTGATAAGCCTGATAGGTTGGAGTCTTGGGCCTTACCAAGGCTAAGTCCAATAGTAGATCTGAGGCATTTTCTAGGGAGTAGGGCTCGACCTAGTAGTCAACATTAACATCTGGGAATTGGCCAAGTAATTTTGAATCACCTTTTCTTTTCCCCAGAGGTGGTCTGGACCTTATCTCAGGTACAGCACAGATATCCTGATCAAATGCCTGCATCGATTCAGCTGCAGTTTATAGGGCTAGGCTGTCTTTACCGAGATAATGTGAGTCTTTGTTTCTCATCCGCGAAGAGGACGCCAACTCTTGCACCATTAGGGATTTTTCTGGCGCTGGGGGGCATCCTTGGACCAGTCCAAGCTTTTCCTCGAGCATTGGGTTAAAGCTGCGACCCCAAGGTATGTCAAACGGGTTTACCAAGCACTTCTCCGGCCATGGCTGGTCCTTCTTCGGCGGTGGCGGATGGTGGGTTTCGACTCCCACAGGATACTATCATTGACTTGAATGTGCTTCGAGGCTCTGGAAGCAGTTTTTTATAGCCGATTCAGCTCGAATCCAGGGTCTATAGAGGGAGACGACTCTTCCAGCAGTATCTGTTACAGTTGCTTCCCTCTTAGCAGAGCAGATTTTTGAGTCATGCCCTAGGACATCGCACTTATAGCAAAAATCTGACAACCTCTCGTACTTGATTTGAACCCAGTATGGTGAGCCGCGAGTTCTCTTTTTGAAAAGATCGGCATATAGAGGCTTCATCACAAGCATTTCTAATTTTAGTCTAAGACATTTACCAGGGGAGAAAAGGCGGTTAAAGCTCTTGTCTAGTTCAATAACCTTACCGAGCATTTCACCGATTACTCTTGCGTTCTCTATGGATAGCATTTTCGTAGGCAAGCCATGAACTTGAGCTCATCGCGTCATCTTAGAGAAATCAACTTCTTCAAGGGGGGTTTCTGATGGTAGTTCTTTTAGAACGAGGAGATTACGATCTATGACCCACGGACCTTTTGAAAAGGTTCTGCTTTTCTCCTGCAGGGATCCGAAAAGAAAAGAGAATTTGTTTGGGCCGATATCGTTGACCTTGAGAGAATCTTTGAGACCCCATATTTGGGACAGTATGCTTCGTAGCATTTGTGGTGTAGATGTTCTACCTGAAACCAATCTGCCAACGAGCAGAGGTTGATCTGAGATCTCATCTTGTGCGAACTCCGGAACTAGTTCCACTGTATTCTCAGAGTAGTGGAGTTTTGAGGTCTCTTCTACAAGTAGATCTATATCATAACACTGATTGTCCACCATCTGTAGGTTAAGTGAAAAAAAAAGGGGGGGTGGGGAAAGGGTGTCTGTGATGGGATTGGTAGATGGGACTGGGTAGCTGTGGTGGGGACAAGTGGTAGGGGAAAGTGACTGTAGTGGGTTGACTGTAATGAATGTGGGAGGGGACTGTAGCAGGAAGAGTAGTTGCGGTTGAAGTTGAAGGTGGGAGAGGAAGTGGCTATGGTGGGGTTAAAGGGGCAGTGAGGAATTCTCACACCTCAGTTTTCGCGATGGAGTCGGAGAGAGTGTCACGAGGGCCATAGTTCTTCGTAATTTAAATTAGTTAATTTAGTAAAATGTTTAATATTAAATTGTTAATTATCATTCTAATTAAAATTAGTTAATGTAGGATATGGATATGTCAAAGACTTTTCCTATTAATTTGGAGATGGTTGTTAATGAGGAAGAAGAACAAATCCACATAATAGACGGGGGTGACCAAGTCCCCGAAATACAAAGTAATCCACGTGCGAGTGGAAGTCATTCACAATTTCAAGATAGTTATTCTCCTAGTGCAAGCACGACCTCAAAATCAAAACGTGTGAGGACAACTTCTAATATATGGGACACTTCGATATAAAATACCAAGATGATAGAAATAACAACAAAACAAAAATGGCGAAGTGCAAATATTGCAAGAAGCTATTCTCCATTAAACTATCTAATGGTACTACCCACCTCAAAAAACACAATGAAAAATATTTTCTCAAATATCAAGGTCCTCAAGGAGGTATGCAACCTACTCAATCAACACTTCAACTCAACAAGGTTAGTTCGGTAAGTACTTGAAACTATGATCCTTTAGTTGCTAGAGAGTCATTAGCACGTTTTATTGCTTCAAAGGATTTGCCACTATGTATTGGTGATTCCGATGAATATGAAGAACATATTAGACGATCATATTATCCAAACTTTAAAAAGGTTTCTAAGAATACTACTATAAGTGATTTGCTTAAAGTTTATAAAAATATGCGCACTAAACTAACATCTGAAATGCTTACATTAAATTTTTGCATTGCATTGACATCTGATATTTGGAGTGCTAATTTTAAACAAGATTATATAAGCGTAGTTGCACATTATTGTGATGAAAAATAGATTATTGCAAAAAAGAATAATTAGTTTTAAAGTCATTGATCAAAGGCACACTGCAAAAATTATATGTGAAAGAATCTTAAGTATTATAGAAGAATATGGCATAGTAAACTGCATTATTTCTATCACTTTCGATAATGCTATCTCCAATACAAAGGCTATAAAATTACTTTAAAACTCAGTAAGTTCATACATGGGAGGATTTTTATTACATCAACGTTGTGCATGCCATATTATCAACCTCATCATCAAATCAAATATAGAAATACTATCTATATACATTGAAAATATTCGAAATACTATTGCTTACATTCATGCTTCTAATCCTCGTATTGCCGAATTTGAAAAATATTGCAAAGCCGAATGGCTACCTCCAAGAAAATTTCATCTGGACATGCCTGTAAGGTGGAATTCCATCTATTTGATGTTAAAAAATGTAATAGTGTATAAAAATACTATTACTGTGTTTTACAATTCAAAAACGGGTGCACTAAATTTAAAAGATGAAGGGTTTATTTGTGAAAATTTTGTACAATTTTTAGAAATTTTTTATGATGCTATTATTGCTTTATCTAATGTTTATTATCCTACTTCTCCAAGTGTTTTACATCACATGTTTTTAATTGCATTAATGTCTTCTAGAGAAAAATATGACCCTGTATTTGGACCCATGATAATTAAAATGTAAGAAGTTTATTTGAAATATTGGTCCGAAATTCTTTTATTATTTTTTTTTCTTTTATTTTAGATCCTAGAGCTAAATTAAATAGTATTTCTACTATTATTCGTCACATTGGTGATGCTTTAGAGTTGGATTTTACGCTCGAATATACTAACGCTTGTGATAAGTTTTTTGAACTGTTAGTATATATGAGGCTAATTTTAGCAGTACGAATAGGAGTCAACAAAAAATCCCACAACAAATTGAAGACCGATCAAAGAAGAAGTCTATCTAGCCCTATATTCATGGGCATGGGTATAGGCGTGGGCGTGGCTCATCATCATCATCATCATCATCAAGTTCAAGTCAACCATTAGGTCTATTACTAATAACAACGAATCTGCCGCAATCCTCAAAGCTTAACTTGTATCTTAAATGGATTCCAACACCGATTGTGAAGATGAAAATTTCAAAGTCTTGGAATGGTAGTAAAAGTGTCAAGGAAAATTCTCGGTGCCTTCACAATTAGCACGTGACATCTTACTTATTCTGGTGTCCACATTTTCTTCAGAGTCTACTTTTAGCACCACTGGGAGGATATTAGATGATCGAAGGACTTCGTTGACTCCTGAAATGGTTGATGTGCTAACACGTGTTAAAGATTGGGAACAAACGGTGAAACAAAATTAACATACTATTCGCAATGAAGAATTCGCCGAAAATTTCAATAACCTATACATGAACGATAATGATTAATCATGATTAATGAATAATGAATTGATGATGAGGTAGTCAAAAATTTTATCAATAAAATTGAATTTGTTAGTTTTTAAATTTAATTTACTTTTTTTTTTCATCAACTTAAGTTATGTATTATTTTTTAATTTTTATCATAAAAGTTGTAAAATTATTTGTGATAAAAGTTTTATCACATATATATATAATATATATATTTTAAATTATTAAAATGTATTAAAAAGTTTAATTTAAAACATTTTTAAAAAAAGTTATAATTTAAAAAACAAAAACGGACCCACATACGGGTCGGGCATGGTTGGGACGGGCTGGCCCACATCGGCCTGTTTTTGGGCTAGCCTAAGCCCGCCTTGGCCATAGGGCTGGACTGGGCCCTCCTCCCTGCCCGTTACCTCAAAATACCCGTCATAGGTGGGCCAGGTCGGGCCAGCCCGCCCATTTAAACAGCTCTACAATATACTCAAGTAGATATGGATGAAGCCTTCTGATTTGTACGCCTATAAATGGGGAAAATTGTGGCTTTCCACGTCAAGTAATTCTTGCCAGCAAGATTGATCAAAATTTTGTGGCGAAAGATGTTGATGACGATGGGTATGGCGCTCGCTCCAGATCGCCTTCGAGTATTCATAATCTAACGCCAGTAAATTTTTTATATTCAAGATTATGTAAAGGCAGAGACAGAGATGAAGAAAATGGGAGTCGTCTCGGAACATAGAGAGACCTGAGATAGGTTCGATCTCCCTCTACAATCTAGAGTTCATCAATTTAAATTAAAATCTCATAATTGCATTTTCAACACAGTTTCAGTACTATAACCACTACCATACACAGTAGAACCGCCTCAACAACCGCTAAGAATGATTAGAAAGCTCATCATTGAAATTTATCACTCTCGGGACCTTCTCCTCAAAGATGGGCAAAGAAGTGCAAGCGTGTACATGGTGGCAAACTTCGATGGCCAGCGGAGGCAGACCTCAACTCAATCTCGAATGAGGCCCTGGACTTCGTTGTCTCCAACATAGAAAACATAGAATTTGAGGAGCTTCAAATTGAGTCTACAACGACAATAAGATCACGAGTTGTGCACATGGTGTCTTAACGTCTCTTTAACATGGAGAAAGTATTAGGGACCAACGTGTGACGAAAAATAATAATATCGGGATTCAAATGCTACAGAAAAAAGTTTGGGGACCTAAGCGACACGTTCGGGAAAGATTGAAGATCCCAGGTGATATTAAATTAAAAATTGCCTATGTTATATATTTATCAAATAGTATTTTGATTCTTTTAAATGATCAAATAAGTGGTAATTGTTTCCAAAAAAACTATTTATATTTTGGAATACTAATTAAAAATGTAATATAAACTTAAATCTACCTTCATCATCGGTATTTTTGTCATTTCAATCAATTTTGTAATTTAGCTTATGATGAGTTCACAATTAGAAAATATGATCAAATCACAAGACATTGTGTAATAAATAAGAAGTTCAAATTGAAAAAGATTTTATTTTTCCCATATTTCTGAAAATGGGAAAAAAATGATACACAAGATATTATATATTCCCAACAAAAAAAAAAAAAAAAAAAATAGATATCACGAAAAGGGATTTTTTTTTTTTTTTTTTTTTTTTTTTTTAATGCTACCTTCGAAAATAAGAAATGGGTTCAACATTAAAGAAAGTGGTTCGAAAGACAAGGATTTTCTTTTCTTTGAACATAGAATATCAATGATTCACTCAATATATGTCAGAATTTGAAGCATATATGATACAATATAGGGTATGTTTATTAATCTGTGATAGAAAGAATGAAATGAGTAAAGACCCGATTAATTTGACACTTGGTTCCTACTTGTAGTACTTTCAAGTTGTACGTACTACAATATTTGCCTTATGTCTCTTTATTATTTCATGGTACCTGGAATCAGTGTGACGGAGGGAAGGAGGTAGTGGGGGCCATGGCCCTACTCAACTCTTTTCTTTTAATTCTTCTTATATAAAATAATTTTTTTCTACTATTTGCTCTATTAAAATGTAGTTTTACAATTTTATCCCCACTTTAGTATGTGAATTCTCTTAGAACTACCTAAATATTATCATTTAATTTTTAAAATAAACATTAAGAATAAATGAAATTTGAAAAGACTTTTCGTTTTTTTACACATATTCTAAATTTTTTTCTTCTATGATAATGTTTAAATAAAGACAAATCTAAAATTTTAGATGATTTTTTAAAAGTACATTATACTTTACAATTATCATTTAGAATATTTTTGTGAAGTTTAAAAATTTTTGTGTGTCATTGTTTGCATTTAATAAAATTACTTTACCGACCCACTGTAAATTGGTTCTGGCTGCACCACTCCCTGGAATTAGATTCTAAACAATAGATTAGGCCAAATTTCCAATGGCGTTAATACATTAATGGAATGGTTGTAATTTCCCCAGCACTAGTCTGCTCTGGGAAGTTTAGAACCCTTCAACCCTCCCCAACAAAACATAAAGTTAAAAATTAAGAAGAAACTTTACATAACAACAGAGATTATAATATGATCCAGTAGAACGAAATACATTCCCGGAATCAACCATCAGTAAAACAATTATACTAGACTACTAATTAGGTATATAGTAGAGACGTACGCTTTGACTACGACGTAATGAGGCTCTATATGCAAATAGTGTCGCCTCAAAACAAGTAGTACACCCCACTAGAAAAACGACTACATCATTTGAATACCAAAATGAGGTTCATCACATCATTTGATATCCGATATTTGATTAAAAAAAAAAAAATATACCCGTAACATTATTCGTAATCAAGACGCGCTACGTGTCTAGCAGGTAGGAAATTGGACACCACAAGTGGAGAATACATTCTTTGTATTGGTGGAGTTGACAATTTGCTCCAAGTCCTTGATGTACTGGCAAAGGCAAGGGGTCTGCTGCTTCAGTTCGCTACAACAGAGAGCCGATGGGGGCGTGGGCTTGCTAGATATCATGGCGTCCGCGCACGCCCACAGCTCCAGCGCGCTGCAGCTCACCTGCGCCTTAGCTTCGGAAACCTCGGCATTTCCAAGCAGTACAACAAGAAGCATGACAAAGAGGGCAACAACATATGTTGTCTTCATTTTTCAAATGAAGTAAGCTGTTAATTTGTGTTTGTGTGGGAGAGAAAAGAAAAGAAAAAAAGAAAAAAAAAAGAGTGGTATTTTGGTGGGAGCTCTATTGAGCCTTGCAATCATCTTATAGTCGGAAAAAAATGGCAAGAACTCGTAATTTTTTAGAATATTCCAAAGAAAAGATTCTGACAAGATGAACGTTAATATAAACAACAAGGTTACAAGGTTCATTCAACTTAGGAATTGTACCATATTATTTAGAAATATTGGCTCATCAAAATGTTCAATAGCAACAAGGAAACGAAATGGATAAAATTAATAGTAATGAAGTCGTGTACTACAAGTCTACAAGCTAGCTGTAGCCTGTATTTTCATCTCATCTAGAAGAGAGAGAGAGGAAGCCACTATATTTTACGTGTTTTTCTCATTTGGTCCCTTCATTTTATAAAACCGAAAAAAAAAAAAAAATCCATTAGCATGTCGAGCATTGGCTCTTGTGAATTTGATTATCTTTTGCCCTTTTAGCGATTCAATGAAATGACATATTGCAAGATCAATCATTAACATATTGCTCTATGTTGCTCACTTAAAAAAAAAAAAAAAAAGTAAACGAAAGAGAAAACCTTACTGCTTTTGGTTCTAATGAGTCACTCCTCGAGAGTTTAGTCAAGGATTACTCGTTTTTCTGAGGAAGAAAACAGCTTTTGTATCGTTCGACGTACTGTGTGCAGTGTAGAAGCGTCTATGGCGAAAGGGAGCGTCTACGGGAAAGCGATTTTTTTTTCATATTTCTAAAAATATAGGGAATTAAACAAATAAAAAGAAAGAAAGAAAGAAATATCATACATTCCCAACAAAAAGGTTAGACATCACAAAAAGGTTTTTCTTGATGCTATATACGTCCCGCGACCCAAACCTCAGGTCAATGGTAGAAAAGAAATTTTAAAAGTAGAAATTCAAAAGTTGTTTTTGAAGAATTTATAAAAATAATTTTTAAAGTAAAATTCTCACAGTTTTGTGATCATCATTAGATGTAGATTGTTAATGAAATTTATTAAAACAAACCAAGCATCATTATTAGCAATCTCACAATCCAGCACAAAAATTATACAGACCGAATCCGTGAAACAGGCCCTGAAGTTTTGATACAAGCCAACTTAATTAAACAGAAATATTTTACATAGTTACTAGTTTCCAACAAGATAACTAGCTCCTCACTAATTAACTTCCGCATTCCCAAGGTTACACTGATCATTACTTGACAGTGAAAAAGTAAGGGGTGAGCATTCACATGCTTAGTAAGAATTCAATTACCTTTTTTAATAAATGCAATTTCTCAAAGCTGCATAGTTAGTACCTTTAAATCCATTTATAAATCAAGTATATAAATCATTGGTATCCAGAATAATCACATATTCAAAACCAAATCCAAAATCACATCATCGTACATATTATACATCAATATAACATAAAGTGAGCTTGCCTTTCATCCTCTCATCACGGCCTTGTAATACCTCTGTATTAGAGGTAACCAGTATCCTGACACTGCCTGTAGGTATACAGCAAAAACCTGCAGGGGCCTAGATCTCTCACCTAGCACTGCAGCAACTCGCCAGGGATCTAAAATACAGCAATGCTATAATGGAACTCAAGTATGTGATCCTATGATATATACAACATGTAACCATTCACAATAACCATGCATCCAAGAATCAAATCATGCTTTAAAAATCTAATTTGGCATTATTCTGGGATTTACTATAACATGGGAAGTACACCGCTGTTTTACCCCTAATCATAATATAAAAATATGTATAAAAATCAACACAGTCAAATCCCAATATAATCCAATAATTTCCAACAATTTGTCAATCCATCGTAAAATCATGATTTTCATAAATAAATTTTTAATGCATTTATAAATCAAAACAGATTTAAAATCAGGTAATTGAGCCCCTACCTCGTTATGGTAGTAATGCTAGGCTAATAACGCTCGTAGAATCCCCTGTTAGTTACTCAAGTATTCGAACGACAATTTCTGGATCCTAGTAAGTCCACTTGAAAAAGTGACTTTTCCACCAGAGCCTTAAACGGAAAAACGGAGATCACCACTGAATTCATAGCACCCTAAAATGCTAGATTCGACTTATACCTTATCAAAAATGGGTCCCAGTGCGGGACTAGCCTATGACACGCAGAATGGTACAGTTTAGGAGCCATGAAATTTCAATTTTTATTCCACTTCGAAATATAGTGGTATTTATATCAAAATTCGTCTCTTGATCTCACTAAGTCCAAATTTGAAGTCGGAATTCAGTTTCGAGGTCTGAGCATTAATTAAGCTCAAAAATCCAAAAATTACATAAATACCACTTTTTGTAAACATTTAGAAAAATATCCTCTTTTTCTAATTAAAATTTACTGTACTTTCGGATACTATTTTTACTTCTACTAATTGAAATTATTCACAGTTTTTAACCCTCTTTCATCTTATATATTTACCTCGGTAAAATAATTTCCTAACCAAATAATTATAAAAATATCACTTTTTACAAACTTTGGTAAAAACGGTAAAAGTGGTGAAAATATTAGCGGCAGTGAGTTAAGTCGTGAAACCACTTGAAGAAGGTCGGCGACGACGAGAGAAGACTCCACATGCCAGCAGTGAGAGCAGCCGACGTCGGACGGCGAGCAACCGGCCAGAAAATCGCCGCCGGAGGCAGTACTTTCGAAGGAGTCGATGTTGACCACCGGAGCTCCATTTTTGGCATGGCTGGTTAGGTTTTGCTCGTCTCCCTCCGATAAACAAGGCGGGATGGCGAGTTGGGTCAGCAGCACTGGCGTTTGGCGGCGGCGGAGCTCAACAGTTCCGGGTGCTTTTGGTGCTTTCGGGGACCATGCGTGAAGAAGAAAGGGAAATTTGAGGCCGTTTTATACAAATTCAGCAACTGTAGCACCTTATTATTAAATTCCAGATATTTTGTTTAATTTAACACGAAAATGGTTGTTTACAAGTTTACCATTGTGTGTAAATTTTCCATTTTGACCTCTCTAGAAATAGGTTTTTACGATATATCTAGGAAAAAAGAAATGAGTTTGAAGATTAAAGACAGCTGTTCGATAAATAGAGGGTATTCTTTTCTTTGAGTGTGGAATATCAATGATTCGCCCTGATACATATATCGAAATTTAGAGGATATATGATACGTGTAGGGCGTTTACTAATATAAAATAAAGAGAAAAATGAAGGAAAAAATGGAAAGATTTTTACTTTCACGTATTTTACATATTATTAGGTACACATAAACACTACTAGAAAAACTACTTTTCACGTCACTTCACAGGTGACGTCTATTAGATACTACGTTACCTACTAAAGCGATGTGTAGGTGACTATCGTAGTAAGTGCAGGTTTTTCACGTCACTTAAAAAGTGACGTTGTAGGTCTACGACGTCGTTTTTTAGGTGACGTCGTATACCTACTACGGCGCTTTTAAGGTGACGTCGTAGATATACGACGTCACTTTTTAAGTGACGTGAAATAAAATTTTAGGGGGCTTTTTCAATTTAAATTCGTTTAAAAGAAAAAAAAAACAGAATCTAGTTAGATCTAGTGAAATTACAACTAATTTCGATATATTCAAGCGCAAAAATACCAAAATTCTGAAAAACAATACCTTTAAAATAAATACTGAAATTAAAAAAAAAACTAAAAAATAGTTAGTTGTAGTAAAATTTGAACGCATTAATGCTTTTACCCTACCTGAGTTATATAGCATTAGTTATGTGTGCGCTTATGTTTTTTATCTTCTATATACACCAAACCTAGATCCGTGATTATTCATGCTTGAAAAAAATAAAAGCTATTATTGGATAGTTCTTTACCAGGAAAATTGTTTACTAAGGTTTGCCTCATCAATCTTACGGGGCTAGAATCAAAGTCTTAATTTTACATTTTCTTCATTTAATTTGCTTAACTAACTAGTCTATTCTTCGATAAGCTTTGTTGTTAACATAATGAAACCTATATAAAGCTTGTACTGTAGACTCACTAAGCAATCAAATAATCCATTTCACACATAAAAAGAAAAATAAAATATAACAATCGAAACAAACAGTAGCAATAATAACTTCTATTGACATCAATCAAACTAGATTGAACTCTTCAACAAAACCAACACATTTGCATTAGTAGTCTTTGTTTTTTGACATTATTTAACCAAGCACGTAAAAAGCATAGGTGCAAATCAATTCACATAAGCATAATTCTTGGACTTGTTTAAGTTACCAACCACTATCATATTCTTTTAATCAAAGTAACCCCAGAATTATCATGGGTTTGCTGCATAACGTGATTAAGGAAAACAATGAATTAAATAAGACTGGATTACCTTACAACTTTGACATTCTCATGTTTTCTATAATTAGGTAAGAGGTAGCAAATTGATAAAATCTTAGACTCTGTTTTTCCTCATTTGCATGGGCATCTTGCCCCGTAGCTTGATGTACCTGCAACACAAGTATGTTTTTACAACGTTCAAAGGCTAATTAATGCCTAAAATATAGAATAGACTGGTTTATATTGTCTAGCACTACGAAGGATTGGTGCCATAAAAGGAGAAGAAAATGGAATCACAGAAAAGATAAACAAAAAAATCCTCTAATTACTGATTCTGAAAAAACAAAATTTTTTTTTATATAGAACATGTGAGAAATTAATAAATAAAAAGGAATAAAGTGTGAAAGGCACAATGTATATATCAGATAGAAATACGCCATATCCAATCAAGCCTATAAAGGGTATTTAATTTCAACTTTTGGCAATTCTACGTAGGATATGGATTTTGTACAATCGAAGAGGAAGAGTCTATACTATGATATCTCTATTTTTTTGTTTCAGTACTCTAGTTTGAACAAGAAGACCTATGCTCTATTTGGTAGAGTTTTAAAATTATTTACATAATGGAGACAAAAAACAAGCTAAGAAACGAATGTTTCCTTCTCAATACTCTGAAACTTGAACAAAGACGAAGTAGACATGAGATATACATATACTCTTCCTCTTTGGACTTCTACATTTTGGAAATTTCCTTTAAAACATTGCAGAAATCATATCAATAGACTTGTAAAGTCACAAGAGCTTTTCAATTCCTTACCCATTAAAAAATAACTACGTACTCTAATGGAAATATGTAGCTCTTTCCATTTTCAATTCAATTTTCTAGAAATTGTATTAAACTTAGTGGTGAAAATACTGTAAAGGTAGTAAAGAAAAATAGTTCTTAAATTGTTATTCTAAATGAATTCTCTCCCTCTTATGTCACTGCCCTTAAATTTTCAAAGCAAACCAACACCAAACTTCAATCTGAACCATTTCGATTTATAAGAGTTTTCTCCCTAAAAGTGTTGATCTGTGAACAAATCTCTAAATCCCAATTGAACAAATTCAAGTCTAAATCCCTAAAGCCCCAAAAGTGAATGCCTAAATCAAAAAATATAATTAGAATGTTAATTTGAACATGAAATATAAAGGGTATATACCAAATCAAAATGCAAGAAGAGATTTTACGAGCAAAAGTGAAGAGGTTTCCCAAGCTGGGGATTGAGGTGAGCTGGGCCTTCGTGAGTTGGCTTCGAAGAGTTCTGAGAAGAGCATAATTAAAGAAAAAAAAAAAACATAAGTCAGACTCCAAAACAAGCATCAAATTGAGGGATAAAAAAAGCAATGAGTCCTCACGGAAAATCTGAGTTTCACGACTTGTCAATTACTGCTGCATGGGTTCACACCTACATTTCAGGTTTGAGAGGTTTTTCAATGCAAGGGCTTGATATCGCTATCGAGTTAGATTCCAACAATTCAAGGGTGGTTAGCAAGCTCGCGAGATTCTGAGCTAGGTTCAGAGCTTCCCTTCGACACTTTCAAGATTAAAAATCTAAATATATAACACTAACTTCTTCACAATAGAGAAAAAATTACTCACCATGGCCAAATTCTTAACCTAATATCAAACTACAATTTTTTATTCTAAAAATTAGTTAAACTTGAAGCCACACCTAGAAAATTGATTTTCCTTGAGAAAAATGACTAAAAAAGGAACAAATTACCTTCAAATGCTGGAAACAATGGTGAAATGGCAAAGTGGCGGCCCAAGGGGGAGGCAGTAGCATTCGAAGCGAGAGAGAGAGAGAGAGAGAGAGTGAATCGAGATGAAGGCACTGAAGATACCCTTAAAAAACGACATTTGACGTCACTTAAAGCATGTCGTCGTTTTGGAAATTTCGCGTCGCACAGGATGCGACGTCATTATTTTTCCACGTCACCTACGACATGACGTCATATCACCTGGCCTCCGTCGCTCTTCACGCGACGTCAAAGCCCAATAAAACAAGCCCTAGCCTGTCGCTTTGCAAGGGACGTAATAGGCCGCTTGGCCTTCTTCGTCACATTTTACGTGACGTTAAAATGCCATTTTTTTCCACGTCGCGCCAACTTCAAAAGTGACATGGAATTAAGTGACGTGCTAACCTATTCTTGTAGTAGTGAAAGTAGAATCTTAGCTAGTTTTCTCCATTTATTATTTCTTATTCCCTTCCATGATCATTTCTATTCATTTTCCTTACAAATTAATAAACCTGATTGTTGTTCATTTAGTGTCCTCAATGTATAATCCGTTTTTAAAAGAAAAGGGAAGAGAAAAAAAGTCCTGATCATCAACTCTAAAAAGATTTAAGCAACATTGATGAAAGGGTTTTATCATGTACTGAATCTGAAATTGCCAGATTGGAAACATAGGCATGTGGGATGAAAATTCCTTTCGTCCTTTCTAATCACTATCTCTTAGCTACTAAGTTTAGGATTACGTTCTTCTCATATATAGACTCGTGGTCTAGTATATTGTGTTAAAAATAAAGTATAAAGAGTACGTTCGTTGCATAGACTCCATATTATATTATAAATTAAACAATTGAACAATTTGATACAATATCCAATTTTAATACGATAGGTATTATTTAATAAAAATTGACATATATTAGACATTATTATATAACTTTAAGTCCAGGACCGTATAATAGGTTTGTACCACCTATATCAAGTTTTGACAAACAGGCTCCATCTTCTCCTCTTTCAAGATACTGGCATTTTATAGATGACGTGAAATCCAGTGCTTTCAATTTCTCTCCTTCCTCGCTCATAACTATCTCCCCTCCATTTCTCTCTCCTCACTTTTTCCTCCCATCATTTTTTATCACATTACTTTATGTATCCTTGCTTTAACTACCTCTTCTCACTTTGTGTCAAATTACTCTCTCTCTCCACTTGTTTTCCTCTCTCTTTCTCTCTTTTTTTGTTGCATTACCTTCTTTGTCATCGTTTTCTTTTCTTCACTTTTTTCTAGGGGTGGCAATTCGGGTTACGACACGACGACACGACACGAACACGACACGATTTTTTACGGGTTAGGGTTGAAGAAAAAGGGGTACGGGTCGGGTTCGGGTCGACCATTCTGACACGAATAAAAAACGGATCGGGTTCGGGTCAACCCGCTTGACACGAACTTGACCCGTTTGACCCGCCAACAAATATATATATAATTAAATTATAAAAATATTTTTTATTTAATTTGTTTATGACTATTATTATAAATATATTTAATTTGTACAATGTAAGTATTTGGGATTATAAGTTATTAATTATATTTATAAATTACCCTTAATTTATTTATTTTAAAATGAGACAATAATAGCCTTAGAAAAAAAAATATATAAGTAAAAAAATACGTGTCATAGCAGGTTGGCGGGTCAAAAACGGGTTGGTGGGTCAAAATCGGGTTGTGGGTTGGATGTTATTCACCAAAGCGGGTTGTGCGGGTCGGGTTCGGGTCAACCCGTTTTAGATGCGGGTCGGGTTAGTGTTGATGGTTTTCTGACACGACGGGTCACGGGTCGGGTTCGGGTTGACATAATTTATGTATATATTAGACTTCAACCCGACACGAACCCGACCCGTCGACACGAATTGACACCCCTACTTTTTTCCTCCTTATTTTCTCTCTCGTTACTTATTTCTCTCCTTATTATTTTATAATGTTGTTTTTCTCTCATCTTTTTGACATGATCCAATATACAGGCTCATAATTTAATGTATACAGCATCTTAATGCAAACGCAAAATTAAATGTGGTACTATATAGAAATGTTACAATATTATTTAGTGTATTTATTTATCATAATTTAATACATATATATATATATATATAGAATTTTAATGGAGTTGATGCAAGAAGAGGTATAGATTTATTATTATATTATATTATTATTAGTTATGATATTGTATTGTTATTAAAATTTGATTTTTTTGGTATATTGTTTTAAATTTCTAGATTTAGTTTCTTAGTTTATTGGGAAATTAGGTAAAATACACCTCTATAGTAGTGAGTTTTAAAAAATACACTACTACTCTTAATAGTTTTTAGATGAAATACACCTTTTTTTGAAAAAAAAATTAGTTTAAAAATACTTATATACCCTTAAGTCGAAGACGCTAGATATGAGTATCGATAGCTAGACAAGATATCTAGAAACTTTACTGAAGAAAAGGTTCATTTGAGTATTTAGCATTAGACAGAGCTAGATATGGTGTCACGCCACGCCAGACAGAGGTGTCGAGCTACGCCAAATAAGGTGTTTAGAAACTTAACAGGAAAAAAAAAAAGGTACATTTGAGTGTTTAGCACTAGACAGGGTGTCGAGCCGCGCCAAGGTGTCTAGAAACTCGGTCTTCCCTATCTAGCCAAAATATAGACCCTTCATGAGATAAATAATAAGGCCATTTTTGTATTTAAAAAAGTTTAAAACTTAAAAAGTTGTACTCATCAAAAATGTTTTAAGAGTGGTATATTTCCTTAAATACACTATGCCAAAGGTGTATTTTGCATAGAGCCCCTAATTGATTTAGCACTCTTTATTTTCTTATCTATAAATAGTCATAGCTATGTTTTTGTCAACTATTAATAAATAATTGTTGAATTATCACTCTATTTTTCTATTTGCCCATCAGTATCTTCTTCTAAAATCCCCTTATTTCTCTTTCTTCTATTCTTACCTCTTCTATTTTCTCCATTGGTTTTACATTAATTGGTATTAGAGCCAAAAACTCTTCTCATCCTCACCCCCAAAATTTTCTTTTCCTTTACATATTCCCAAAATTTTTTGTTCCATTAATACCCTAATTTTTTTTTATCCCACCTTGAATCTCTACAGAAATAATAAATGACAAAATACCAACTGAAAAAACACACTAAATTTTCCATTAATCCGACAACTATAAGCCATTGTTCACACCTGTGCTAACATCCCCCATGGCCCATCGACCACTGATCTTGGCACCTCCCCATGACACTTCCACCAATGTTGCCTCCTTCTCTAATCGGTAAATTAGGTAAAATATACCATTTTCAGAATAAGTTTTAGAAAATGCACCACTTTTTAAAGTAGTTAAGTAAATACACTCTTTTAAAAAAAATAAAGGTGTAAAATGACTTATATCACCCTTAAGTTAAAAGCGCTAGACATAGTGTGGAGCGTTAGATAATGCGTCTATTTTTTTTTCTTTTTAAAGAAGACATATAAGCGTTAAGTGCTAGACAGGGTGGTAAGAGAACTTATTTTAGATTACAGTTGTTATCATAGTTCGGCTACTTGGACATACGTATAAAAAAGAAAGCATCTAGAATTTAGGAAATCTGATGCCACAGGAGGAGACGACCTTTTTGGCAAATGGGAATGAGTTGATGTACTGCTCCAAGCTTGGGTCCTAATGGTGCTTACAAAGGCAAAACTTATGTTCCTTCAGTTTGCAACAACAGAAGGCAGTACTGATGGGAACATTCGACGTCATTAAGTCTATGCACATGCATAGCTCTTCCGCGTTACATTTCAGCTTTTCGGAGCAGTAGTACTACAACAACAAACATAACAAAGAGTGCAACAATGTATACGTTTGACGTCTTTATTTTTCAAACCAAGTAACTAGTTTCATTTGAGAGAGAGAGGCGAGCAGTATTGGTTTTGTTTGGAGAGAGCTCTAGCCTTAACAATTAATGGAAGAAAAAAACTGAAAGATGAAAGTTATAATTGGTAGAAAGAAAAAGGTTACACATGGGACAAAAAAAAGTCTAGAGAGAGAAGAGCTTCTATCTAGAATTCGTCTCTCTTCCCCTCCAGCAATCATTTTTTCGCGAACAGTCTTTCCTTATCTCTTCCGTTAACAGGTGCTTCTCTTACTTGGGAGGGTGGTCTTCCCTCTCTTCGGTATAAGTTTTTTATAGTTTTTCTTTTCTGTTTTTAGTATTATTGTTAAATAATCCTTTCATGTGAGAAGGTGGTATTTTCCCTAGATCTAGATCTTGGGGCAGTTTATTGTGTATATTTTTGTTTTTGTTATTTTAATCTACCTAGATCTAAATCTATAATAATTTTTATCCAGATCTCCTCAGATCTGGATTGTGTATAAGGTAGTATTTGTCATTCCGTGATTTTTTAATGAGAAGCAACAGGCACCAACAACGAATATTGAATGGGGGTCACAACAAGCCAACTGCTGAAGCGTAGAACTCTATTGAAATATACAATATGTATAAATCCCCTCCTCATGAGTCGATTTCGTTAAGATTCTAATGTGTAATTTTCCTTCGAGAACTTTTATCAGTTTAATATGATTTCTGTTGTATAATCAAAAACTCATTTATGTGTATTATACTATCTTTTTATTATTAATGAAAGTATTTTCTCAAAAAAAAAGTTTAAAAAGTTCACTAAAATTATGAGTTTTATTTTATTTATCTGGATAGGGATTATCAAAATATTCAATAGCAAAAAATTAACAAATGGGTGAAATTAATAGCAATACAGTTGTGTGTACAGCCCTTAATTGGTTCAAAGTTCGGTTGTTTATGACTCTATTGTCAGTCTGACCCACAGTTGAGTAATTTTAATAGTAAACTGTGCCTCTCCTGTAGATTATAATTTAGCTCGTTTCGTTTTATTTTCTAGCTTTGACCAGAAGTGGTTTAAGAAAACTCATCCTCGTGTTTGTGTGTACTTGATAATTGGCCAGTTGAATCAATTAGCACATCACGCCTACAATTAAAAAAAGCTTAAAAAAAATTAACAAAAAACCTGCTATATTTTCCATATGAACTCTTCCATATTATGCCCTCTTCAAAAACCAATGAATGAAACAAACAAAACCATTTTCCCATTAGTACTTCGAGTTGGGCCCCTGTGAATATGATTTATCTTTTGTCCTTTTGGCTATTCAATGGAACGCATACTGTAACTGTTTAGTTTGACTATGATTGTGACTCTTTTTAATATGGCTATGAAAAATACATATTGCGAGGTTATAGCTAGGGGTCACTAGGTTTTTTTTTTTTAAATTGGGGGTAGGTTACTTAAAAACCTATTTAATAGGCTCCCTCAAGCTCAATGTTAATATTTTGCTCATTTGACAAAAAAATAAATAAAAATAAAACATAAAAATGAAAAGACTAACTCGAAAGGGGAATCTTAATGGTCATATTGATGCTTGTCAGCTTGGGGTTCTAAATTCTAATAATAAATGACTCTATCGAGAGCTCATCAGGACCCTTACTTGCGTCCAGCATCGACTCCTGTGAATATGATATTATCTCTGGCTTTTGGCAATAGGTCCATTAAAATTGTAACAAGAACTTAGTTCATTTCAAAATTAACAAGAAAAATTGAAAGGCCAATCGATCCACTTTGGCTTCTAATTTATTATTATTGATCATATATATATTGGAATTAGCTAGATTTTGATTGGAGATTTTCACTCGAATGATACAGATTTCTGCGTACCTTTTCGCGTGCTTTGCACGTAGTCATACTTAAAGCAGACCTTGTGGCATGAATAATATATTCAACTATTGACCCACAAGCCCCATTTATAACCAAGTTGGCATACATAATCACGTACGATAGAAACCCATGTCTTTTTTTTTTTTTTTTTTTTTTGGGCATCAATTCCAATCTAGCACTTCCAATTAGAGTTCTTAATTTTCTTTCCCTTTCCTATTAACTTTCGGACACATGACTTGATTGTTGTAGAGATATTGGTTCACTTACGAAAAAAAGTGGTGGTGGTTGTTAGGCCTATTTATTAAGTGATTAGCATCCTATAATCTTTTGCCTTTGTAATGAACAACTTGTTTGTGTTTTTATCGAGATTATTTCTAATATTTTTGTCGCGAGGATGAGTTTTCTTAAACCACTTCTGGTCAAAGCTAGAAAATAAAACGAAAGCCAACTTGGGCTAGCTCAGTTAGTCCAAGACTTGAAGGATGTGTGTGTAAGTTTGGGAGGGTAAGGAGTTCAAGCTTTGATAGTATGTGTGTGTATTACTTTCTTTTAAATTTGTAGTAAGTAGTGGTCATTAGTTAAGCTCCACTTTTTTTAAAAAAAAAAAATTCTAATATTTTTGTCATAGCTCTTCTCTATTGGATGTTACAATTTTCAGAGATTGAAGAGTACCTATAGTGTAAAATCAGCAGTTTAATTTATTTTACATGTGGGAGTTTAGTTTTTCACTTTGAAAGATTGAGTTCATAGAAATGCCGATATTTAATTAATTATTTTAGATTTTACTAAAAGATCAATTAACTAAAGTCTGGTTATCATTCTGTTGTTGCAATAGTGGTGTTGTTGCAACAGCAATTCATTTTGTTGTCATCATTTATAGAAAGCTCATTTTAAACAAATCAAACACAATAACTGAATTGAAGAACAAGAAAAGAAAATAAGTGATACACAAGATTTTTACGTGGTTCAGTTATTTTCCAATAGCCTACTCCACGTGGCTATGTGCAGAGAATGATATGTAATAATAACTTTTAAAGTACAAACACCAATTGACTTATTTAAAATAAGACTCCATCTTATCTTTTGATGCAATGTGTTTGACTCTATCACTCGTACAGTCTGTGAGCTCCACCTGACTTACTTGAGTCCATATTCTTGAACTCCCTGTAAAGGTTAGATCAATCTTCTCTACTTCGGCGTATCTTCAGTTCTACACATTAAGATTGCCTTCTATATTCTGAAACATATCTTTCTTCGAAGATGGCACAGTTATTCTCCAAAAGAACTTGATCACTCTCAATTACGAAAATTTCCTAGAGCTATTAACATGAAAGGCTCACATAAAAATAAACATTCAATAACCATTACATAAAAAGCCCTCAATTTCGCTCAGTTTTGGCACACAAAAACCTCATGATTGATTAGCTTTATATAGACATCATGTCTGACTTCTCACTTTAATTAATTATGTGTAAAATAAATTAATTATTAAATCTTAGTAATATGTGTAAAATAACCAAGGTCAAAAATCTTAGTAAATCAATCAAATATGTGTAAAATAAATTAATTATTAAATCTATCATTCTGCTGTTGCGATAACAAAATATAAGGAAAAAAAAATCAATTTTAAGGGGAAACAACAGGTTTGGGTAATATAATTCTGCATTAAAGCCATTAAGAATATTATTCTCACTTTAATTAATACACAGATATATATAGAAAGACACCTAATATGTACAAATGAGCCAAAAATAAATTTTTCTTAGAGGGAATTTGGCAATTACCCTTAATTAAACATGATTACCCCTTTTTTTAATAATCTTCTACTCATACCTTTTTTTATTTGTAAACTACCTAAATTACCCTTAAAAGTAAACGTGAATAAATCGGCCCTTTTATGGTCTCTCTTCCTTCTCTCTCTAAAAATTGTCGAACGCTCTCCTCTCTCTCTCTCTCTAAAAATAGCCGAACGCTCTCCTCTCTCTCTCTCTCTCTCTAAAAATGTCCAAAATCTCTCTCATCTCTCTCTAAAATCGCACACTCTCTCTTCTCTCTCTGTAATTGTCATATTCGTTGAATAAATCGGCTTGGAGTGGGTTTTGTGGTCGATTCATTAGAAAAAAACAACCTACCGGAGGCATTTTTGCCGATAAAACTCGGAATCGGCATGGGAGATTAATGCAAGCTTTTCATGTAAACCAATTGTTTACAGCTTAGTTTCTTTTTAAGCATAGACGTAAACAAGTTGTTTACTATTACTTGCGAAACCAGCTGATTACATTTTTGTCTCTCTAATAGAGGTTGAAACTTCTTGTTTACAGTTATCGGGAAAAAAAAAATTAATTATAACTAAAGCACTGAAGCAGATCTATAAGTTATAGCAGTTGTTTACAGTTTAGTTTCTTTTTAAGCATAGACGTGAACAAGTTATTTACTATTACTTGTGAAACTAGTTGATTCCATTTTTGTCTCTCTAATAAAGGTTGAAACTTCTTGTTTACAGTTATCGAAAAAAAAAAATAAATTATAGCCAAAGCACTGAAGCAGATCTGTAAATTATACCAGTTGTTTACAGTTTAAGTTCTTTTTAAGCATAGAAGTGAAC
>JXTC01000123.1:339480-349748 GCA_002914845.1 Trema orientale
TTGCAACAACAGAATCCAAAATAAGAAAAAATACAAAAACAAGTAACTTCCCATTACTCTTATTTCATTTCCTGCATCAAAGTCAGTCAATAACCATTGAGTTTTTAACACATTTACCTATAAAAATCTAAAAGAATAAAAATATGGAGTTCAGTTTTTCTTTTTCCAATTTCCATACAGTTTTTATTAGAAAAAGATCACTTTTTAATTTTTTTTTAAGAAAAATACCACTTTTAAAATAGTTACTAGTTATCAATTTCTGAAAACTGGTTACCAGTTATCAGTTATAAATATATTTGGTCACTAGTTACCTGTTTCTAAAAATTGGTTACCAGTTACCGGTTATAAATACCTTTGGTCACTAATTACCAGTTTCTGAAAACTAGTTACTAGTTACTATTTTTAAAAATAATATTTTTCTAAATATTTTTTAAATAAAAACCGTACCAGATCTATAAAAAATATAGCCCACCGTATTTTTCAAAATTTTTTTTAAAATACTATACAAGGTCTAATTTTCGCCATAACCATTTTAGTATTCAAGAACTAATAGCGAGACACTAAAGATAGCATGTGAACAAGGTTTGGAAAATTTTAAAAAGAATGAGAAACTACCAGGTTTCCTTTCTTCATCCTAAAAAAATTTCTTCTCTTATAAAGTGATACTTGATTGCAATATGTCTGGTTCTGCTGTGAAAAATAAGGATTCTTTGCCATGGAAATTGCTGATTTGTTGCCACAAAGTATCTCTGTAGCAACTGGTTGCTTTTCTCTAATATCTTCTAAGATTCTCCTAAGCCAAATTGCTTGAGAAGTTCCTATGGAAGCTGACATATACTCTGCTTCAGCTGAGGACTGAGCAACTGATTGTTGCTTCTTTAATAGCCAAGAAATCACTCCTGAGCCAAGAGAAAAAAATATAACCTAAGGTGCTCTTCATATCATCTGCACATCCTCTCCAATCACTATCACAGAAGCCAACTAACTTCACATCAAGATTTCTTATAAATCTGATTCCATAATTCATTGTGCCTTGAATGTATTTCAAGACTTTTTTTCCAACACTAAAGTGAACATAGCTAGGACTATTCATGAACCTCAATAACAAACTCGCAGCAAACATAATATCTAGTCTAGTGGTAGTAAGATACAATAAGTTTCCAACCAAACTTCTATAGAGTATTTCATCAACATTCTTTGTACCATCTTCTTTCATCTACTTTTCATTACAAAAAAGTGGAGTGGTCACTAATTTGCAACCAAACGTTCTGAATTTTTTCAAAAAAATTTCAGCATACTTCTTTTGGCCAATAAAAACTCCATTGTTATCCTGATGAATCTCCATGCCAAGGAAATGATGCAACAACCCTAAATCACTCATTTCATACTTTTTCATCATCTCTATTTTGAAATCATGAATCATTTTCTCATTATTTCCAGTAAACACCAAATCATCAACATACAAGGCAACAACAAGAATATTAGACTCATCTTGTTGCTTCACATACAATATTGGCTCACTTTTCCCTTTTCAAGGAAATAACTATCAATCTAGTTGTACCATGCTCTTGGTGCTTGCTTAAGTCCATACAAAGCCTTTTTTAGCTTGTAGACTTTTTCTTCTTCTCCTACAACTTTATAGCCTTAAGGTTGTTCGACATACACCTCTTCTTTTAATTCTCCATTCAGAAAAGCCGATTTGATATCAAGTTAGTATAATAACCAACCCTTTTGAGCAACAAGAGTAATAAGAATTCTCATGGTGTCTAAAAGAGCAACTGGAGTAAATGTTTCATGAAAGTCAACACCGGGTTGTTGTGCATAACCTTTAGCAACTAGCCTTGCTTTGTTTCTTTGAACTGAGTCATCAGAATTGTATTTCACCTTGTAAATCCATTTCAGCCCAATAACTTCTTTGGTTTTTGGCCTAGGAATAAGTTCCCAAGTCTGATTCATTTGGATAACATCAATCTCCTCTCGCATAGCCCTCTTCCAACATTCTTCTTTCACAGCTTCTTCAAAACTTTCTGGTTCAACAACACAAAAATTGCATCTTTCATATCACTCAAACTTCTCATCTTTCTTGGGGTTGAGCTCGGTAAGAATGAATTTGAGATTGAGGGACTACTTGATGATGATAATGAGCTTGGTGGAGTTGAATCTTCCAAATGTTCTTCTTCTTCAACGACTGATTCTTGGGGTAAAATGATTGGAACAACAACATCTTTCTCTGTTTCTTCTTTCTCCTAATTCCATGTAGAACTCTCATCAAACCAAACATCAAGGCTGATAATGACTTTCTTATTATTCAAACTATATAATCTATAGCCTTTTGATTGTGAGCTATAACCAACAAAGATACACTTTTCACTAGCTTCATCAAGCTTATACCTTTTTTCTTTTGGAACCTGAGCATAACATATATAGCCAAAGACTTTTAGATGCTTCATGAATGGTTTTCTCCCATTCCAAGCTTCTATGGGAGTTTGATTCTATACTGCTTTAGTTGGCCACCCATTAATTAGATACACGGCTGTATAAACAGCTTCAACCCAAAAAGTCTTAGGAAGTTTCTTCTCATGCAACATGGACTTTGTCATTCTATAACAGTTTGATTCTTCCTTTCCGATATACCATTTTATTGTGGAGTATAATCAATAGTGAGTTGTCTTTCTATTCCTTCATCTTCACAAAATTGATTAAACTCCCTTGATGTGTACTCCTTACTTCTGTCACTTCTCAATATCTTTATAAAATGGCCACTTTGTTTTTCAACAAAAATTTTGAACTTTTTGAATATAGTAAAAAACTTCAGATCGTTGCCTCATAAAATAAACCCATGTCATTCTTGTAAAATCATCAATAAAGAGAATAAAGTACCTATTTTGTGAATGAAACGGAGTCCGCATTGGTCCACAAACATCTGTATGTACCAATTTAAGTGGTACTTTTGCTCTCCAAGCTACTCTTTTTGGGAATGGCTACCGGTGATGCTTCCCAAGTACACATCCTTCACAAACTTCATTTTTTTCTTCAATTCTTGGAAGCCCCTGCACCATATTTTTCTGATGTAGCAGCTTGAGACCTTGAAAATTGAGATGTCCAAGCCTTCGGTACAATAGCTATGAATCATTACTGATTTGTGCCTTCAATGCTCCTTCATTGCCATGCTTGAAATTGAGTAGGAAGCTTCGGTTCTTCATTTTCAGCTTTGCCAACAACAATCTCTCATTTCCCTTGTCATAAATAGTACAACAATTATCTTCAAAATTCAATGAGTAGCCATTCTCGACTAGTTGCCTAACACTTAACAAATTTTGATCTAACTTATGAATATAAAGAACATCTCTAATTCATCTTGAGTCCTTCTTTGTTTGAACACCAATGGTTCCCTTGCCTTTTACATCCATCAAAAAACCATTTCTAAGGATTACTTTAGAAGGTGCTACACTATCCATGTCAAGAAAAATATTCTTGTTTGGTATCATATAGTTAGTGCAACCACTATCTAAGAACTATTTTGTTTCACCGTCATTGGAGCAGCTGTCACTTGCAAGACACACCTCATTATTCAATTCAGAAGTGCTTTGATGAGCATAAAACAGGCTTGTTTCACCTTCCTTTTCTATTGCAGCACCTGCTTGTTGCATATTTTAAAATCTATAATCCTTTTGCACATGCCCAAATTTCTTACAGTTATAACACTGTGGCTTTCCCTTGAACCAACAATCATCTTCAACATGACTACTTCGTTTGTAAATCTTACATCGTGGACCCAATCCTTCTTTATTAAATCTTCTATCAAAGTTGCCTCTACCTTTGCCTCTTGAATTTCTTTCTCTTCCTCTACTTTGTCTTCTAGCTCTAGATAACATTTTCCCTTTTATTTGTTCATTATACTGTGGCTGTCTTTCATTACTTTTGGGTCTAGTATCAAGCTTAGATTGAAACGCACTCTTTATTAGTTTTTCAGAGTGTCGTAACTTTCTTTACCCAAATGACTTTAAAGAACCCATTAATTCTTGGAGACTCAACTTTGACGTGTCTTTTGTTTCTTCAATAACAGAAATTTTTGAGTCAAATTTTTTGGGCAAGCTAATCAAAATCTTATCTACAATTTTTTTGTCAAGAACATCTTTACTATATATCTTCATTTGATTAATAAGTTCTGTAAATCTAGAAGAGTAATCTTTTATACTTTCATTATCCCTCATTATCATATTTTTAAAATCTTTTCCCAAGGCTTGAACTTTGATATCTCTTACCTTTGAATCTCCCAAGAATTCTTCTTATAAAATTTCCCAAGAATTTTTAGCTTTAGTTGCCCTCAAGATTCTTGGAAAAATATGGTCAGCAACATCCTTATGCAGCAGTGAGAGCGCACATGCATTCCGTTGCTTGTCTTCCCTCAACTTCTTTTGTTGAGCTTCCGATAGAGTTGTCCTCGGACTAGCTTCCGTATACCCATCTTCGACTATATCCTACAAATCAACTGCTATTAACAAAATCTTCATCTTCACACACCAGAAATCATAGTTTTCTCCATAAGAAACTGGTACATATGGTTGTTGGATATTCATACTTGAACCACTTGTGCTGGCCATGGTTCTTCCTCTTTAAACCTGCTTTTTTTCTTCTCTTTTTGGAGCCTAAACTTTATTGCAACTCCAGATCTGATACCACAAATATTGGCTGTGATTTCAGCTTAGAAACAATTCGAAAATGGTGTTTGAAGGCACTTAAAAGACATGCATTACTGCTGTAATTTTTTGAGAAAAAATAGGGGGGAAATTGGGCAGAGTTTTTCACCAAAGGGAGCTGATATTCATTCACTGCAGGTCTGATTTCAGATCATGAAACGTAAAAGGAAGTGCTAGAAGCTTCTTTGATACATATTATTTTTTAATCTCAGCCTTACATTTATTTATATCACGCATAAACTAAACTGAGTAAAATAACTTAACCAAAGTAACCAAAAATAAACTACAGCAGTACAATAAAATATATTAACATAACTTATGAATTTGAAACTTTACATATGCTTGAAGAAGAAATTGTCTTTGATTTTCACTTTAAAACCTATGATATATTTAATGAATATTTTGCTCTAAGTAAATCCTATTCCAACACAATATTAGTTGAGAAAGTGCTTAGATCACTTCAGAAGAGATTTAAATCTAAAGTTGCTGTTATTGAGGAATGCGTAAATCTTGATGTGATTGACTTTGATGAACTCTTTGGTTCACTTATCACTTATGAGCTGAACTTCCAAAATTGGGATAAGGAAAAGAAGAAAAGTCTAGGAATTGTTCTAAAATTGACTCAAGAATTCGAGAATTTATCTCTAGATGTTACAGAGGATCTTGATGAAGAAACAATTGCTATGTTAACTAGAAATTACTTCAAGGTTCGCAAAAGAAACATGAGAAAAATAGTTTCTGAAAATCAAAGCCCATTAAGACCTCTAGCTCAACATGGTGGAAATACATGGAATACTAAGTGAAATAAAAATAACAACAAGAAGCGTAAAGATGCCAATATAGTGAATGTGGGGGGTTTGGCCATTTTCAATTTAAAGATGCCAATACTCTTAAGAAAAAGGCAACAGTTATGAATGCTCCCTAGAGTGAAAATGAGGATGAAGTTAATGATCAGGAAGATGATTCAGGGATAACAAGCAACTTTATAGCCTTTGCTGCAAAATCTCTGAAGCAAGCTGTCTTTCCAGACAATTTGATAGAATGTGAAGACACTGAAGCCTCAGATAGTGAAAGTGAAATGACTTCTCTAATGCTGATCAACAAGAAGCTCATCAAAACACGCATCATCAGTGGATTAAAATAGTGAATAAAGCTAAATTGCAAGAGAAAATAATCACAGGTCTAAAATCTATTGTATAAGATCTTGTTTGTATTTTCAATTTTCTTCTAGTGATGATTGCTCTATGGACTTGTTTCCATGGATGTAGACAATGCTTTAGCGTTATTCAATCATATAAAAATCGGGTGTCTCTTTTACATGCTTTAGATTTGATTTGCTTGCTTATCATAATTGCTTGTTTGAATGAAATCAAAACGGTAACCAACTTAAGAGTGGCTCTTGTTGTATAAATGTTTCTTACCATGGAAACAAAGTAGCTAACTCATACACCCGCAAGTTTATGCTTTACTACTAATATTGACGTGTGATGTTTTGGGAAATCTGTATTTATATTGTTCATGTGGTAACAAATGATCACAATTAATAAAGAATCCCATTTTTCGGACACCTACCATGACCAATTATTTTAAATCCATCTAATTTTAAGTCATCTTTCAAGAAATCCTAACTACTCACTTTAGACTTATAATCTTCTTATTTTCAATATCCTCTTTGTAAGACTTTTCTCTTCACTTTTTTCGTATATTTCAGTAATATCCTTTCATATGTATGAAGGTATATATTCTCTTAGATCTAGATCTATTAAAGTACTTTTATTCCACTTGAATCTAGATTTGTATCATCAATATTTCATGCATTTACTTTTTTTCTCTTTTTAATAGGTCAAAATGGTTTTGAAAATTATTATTCTAATGGATTATTTGTAGTTCAGTCTTGGATATACCAATTTTCAATGTACCCTATAGTTCGATCTTGGATATACCAATTTTCAATTTACCCCTTGTTTGATTGAATGAAATTCCTAATTTCATTCAAAATCAATTATATAAGTTTAGGACTCCTTTGCATACTTTACACATTTATTTCAAGTACTACAGGAGTGCTTGAGTAATAATACCATCTAATTGAAATTTGATATAGGGATAATTACATTTTTATACTTTGTGTTTTGAGATTTTGTTCAATTTATACAATACGTTTTGGTTATTGTCAATATTGACCTTCAGATTTATAACTTGCAACAAATTTATATCTTGTTTGGGTCAAATACCAATTTTGACCAATATGTTTATCAAAATACAATTTAAAGTTTAAATATATATTTGAAAAGAAGTTCAAATTTAAAACTTGTCCAAAATTGATAAATATATTTATATGCAATATTTAATGTTTCTAGGTTTTTGCCTTTTTCAAATCATCTTTCTAGTATTTGTTGTCTTAACTATTAATTTCAATTATTTTTTAATTTAAATTAAGTACTAAAATATATATCTTTGAAGTTTAAAAGGGTGTTTTCGTAAACTTAATAGTCAAAATTGGTGTTTGACTCATAGAAAGTATAAATTTGTAACAAGTTCCAAATCTAAAAGTCAATGTTGATAATAACTAAAAATACAAGGTATAAACTAAGTAAATAGTCAAAACGCAATATATAAAAATATAATTAACCCTTATGTATATTATTTATTTATTGACCTATTTTGATGAATGGGATAGTAGTGCATTTTACACACTAAATATATATATATATGTAATACATTAAAGTTGGTAGAAAGAATTTGTTTGTTATGAATATAATATATCCATTACTGCTTACCTCAAAACCATTTAAGTTTTTAGAAGAAATGATAAAGTAGCATAGTATCCCAGTACGAGGTCACGATACGTAGACCCTAGTTTTTTTTTTTGGGAAGAAGAGGGGGAGAATAAGCAAATGTAAGGGAGATTAATCATGAAATAAGATGTCAGGTATATTAAAATTGTTATTAAATTTTTAATACCAATACATATGATACATGAGCTGTTATTATTCAATTGGTGTATTAAACATACCATGAATAACATTCATTAATAAAATAGTACCAATTCACATGCTACATATGTCGGTATTAAAAATTTGATACAGATTTTGAGACCAAATTTTAGGATACTTAGCATTATTCATCATACAATAGTCAGTAGTGCAACAGGGGCAAAATGGGGCAAGTGGCCCCTCAACTTTTTATTTTATATTTTTGTTTACATGTGCTTTTTTTAATAAAAAAATCATTTATGTCCTTATTTGCTCCTATGGAATTTTTAAATTTACAAGTTTTACATTTTTTTTAAAAAAAATTCAAGTTATGCTCTGCTTAATAATTAAAATTTTAGTCAAACCTTGCATTTTTATAGTAAAAAGATTCTTTATGTTGAGTAATCAAAATACTTTGTTTTTTTAACTCTTTAAATTATTTTAGACCTAAATTAATTTTAAAAACTCAACTAAATTCAATTAAGCTCATTCATAAAGAGGTTAAAAAAATATAAGGATAAAAAATTAAGAAAATTTAAGAAGAAAAGAGTTTAAAATACTTTGCATTTATAGTCTTGTCCCCTCTAAACAAATTTCTGGTTACGCTAATGCATACATTCAAAGGTGAAATCCCCATGTCAGCAAACCACTGAAATCAGAAGATTTCAAGAGAACAGCAAAACAGAGTAATTATTTTATGAAAATAGTTAGACAGGGAAAACATTTTTTTTAAAATGCTACCTGGAGAGAGAGAGAGAAAAAAAAAACAAAAACAAAGAAAAAACAAAAGTAGGGGTTCGAAGATTCACGGCATTAATATGGTAAGAGAAAGGATTTACTTTTATTTGAAATTTAGAATATTGATCCACGCTTCCATTGGAATTCGGAGGACAAATGTCTCTGGCAAATCAAATGTCCTCTTAGCCAGTAAAGAGTAGGGGCGGCAATTCAGGTCACAACACGATAACATGACTCAAAAACAACACGAAATTAGCGGGTTTGGGTTTGGCTTAAATAGGTACAGGTTAAATCCGATTAAGCACGATTAAATAACAGGTCAAAAGCATGTTAACCTGCTAAACCCAAAATTGACTTGTTTAACACGATTAAATCCAAAATTAATAAACAGGTCAAAATCATGTCAACCCGAAATTAACCCGTTACGAACCCATTTATGACACACACAAAATATAAAAGTTTAAAATAAATTTAATTAAAAAAAAAGCAAAATTACATTTTAACCTTTCAGACTAACTCTAGTATCCTATCAATCATACCCCATTTTTGTCATTTTGTTCTATTCTGAGTAAACCCTAAACTCATACACACTTAAAACTCAAAACGCACAAACAAATCCATCAGCCGCCTCTTATCTCCTCTCTTCTTTCATGCTCTGCTCTCTATGAATCCATCTCTCACAGACTCACTCATCTAACTCTCACGTTCCTCACCTCACCCATTCACAATTTCACTCATAAATCTCAACCCCTCACACAAAAATCTCAAGGTCCTCAACCCTTCACCCACGAATCTCTTGCTATTTCCCACCGATATCACCTCAGCCGTGAACAAAGCCACTTTTGACATCTCGTCTCAAGATCTTACTCTTGATCTTATTCTCGGACTCACTCCCAATCTCGCTCTCGCTCTCACTTCCCTCCCTTCAGATTTCCCACTTCAACTCTCTCTAAGGTGAAGCTTCATTCTCTCTCTCTCCCTCTCTCTCTTTATATATATATACATGTATTTACATTTCTACAGTTTATGGATTCATTGTAATGCTCTTTATTTGATTTGGTTATGATAAAATGTATAATGGTCAAGTAGTATTTCATGCACAAAAAGAGCTTTCTTTAAAATTAATTGTTATAAATATGTATTATCCTCGTTGAAAGTAGTAGACTATTGGAATGATTATTTGATTGTTTAAGGTACTTGGTATACTAACTGATTTGAGAGAGAAAAAAAAAAGGGACATTTATCTCTAATTTGAAGACAACCGTTTGATTGGATTTGAGTTTTGTTTTCTAGTCGGTTTCGTTGGAATTCTATGTGGAATCTAAGTAAAAAAAACTTTCATATTTAAGGAAATAAAAAGAGTGCATCGTTTTATATTGAATCCCTTTTTTTCACTTTTAATGTGTTGCTGATTTTTTTTTATATTTTGATATATAGATGGATAAACAAAGACTTGAAATCAATCTTGATGATTTAGAGTCTAAAAGTATTGATGTACCAATTGATGTTGACAATGAGAATGATAGAAGTGGTGGTATTAACCAACAATTGAAGCACAAGAGAAGGTTGACTTCCAAAGTGTGGAAAAGTTTTGGCATGCTTCCTTTGGGTCCTGATAAAAAGCAAAGGGCAAGATGCAAGCTATGTGGAGTGGAGTATTTTGCTGATAGCAAATACGGAACAGGTAATTTGAAAAGGCATATTAATTCATGTGTTAGGAGAAATCACCATGATGTTGGCCAATTATTCATATCTCAAGATAGTGGTGCAATTAGTCTTGGTGGATCTAAGTTTGATTCTGAAAAATTTCGCAATATGGTCACACATGCTATAATTATGCATGATTTGCCTTTTAATT
>JXTC01000123.1:349914-376164 GCA_002914845.1 Trema orientale
AGAGTGTTAACTATGTCAAGGGATCTCAAGTTAGAAAGCAGAAATTTTTAGAATGTGTAAGCTTAGTGTCAGATGGTTGCAAGAAAGGGTTATGCCAAGATGTGTCTACTAGATGGAATTCTACTTACCTTATGCTTCAAAGTGCTCTGTTCTATCGTAGGGCCTTTCAACATATGGAATTAAGTGATTCAAACTATAAGAATTGCCCTTCAAGGGAAGAGTGGGAGAAAGTGGAGAAAATTAGTTTATTTTTGAAAGTATTTTATGATGCTACTCTTATGATTGCTGGCACAAAGTACCCCACTGCCAACTTGTATTTCCCTGCAATCTATATGTGTTATATAGCATTAAAGGAAAATAAAGAGGGGGGAAGATGAATACCTGAAAGCTATAGCAAACAAGATATGGACAAAATTTGATAAATATTGGTCTAAATTTAGTACAACTTTGGCTATAGCGGTTATTCTAGATCCTTGATATAAGCTGAATTGTATTCACTTTTGCTACAAAAAGACTTATGGAGAGGATTCTCTTGAGTATTTTCGTGTTAAAAAGAAACTAGAATCTTTGTTTGAGGAATACAAGTTAAAATCTATTCAATTTTTAACATTTACTTCTCCACCAAGAAAAAATGCCAATATTATGCCTTCAATAGATGATATTGATACTACAATGGGAGTATTCAAGGTAATGTTTCCTTAGCATTGTTCTTTAAGTATATTTCATTAATTTATTCTTTCTTAGTTTTTAATATATGTTCAATATTTTGTGAGATAGGAATTTGATGATATGTTAAGTGACGAATTGAGCAACTCCATGCAAAAATCTCAATTGGAGCTCTACTTAGATGAGCTAAGGATAGCTCAAAATATAAAGTTAGACATCCTAGCTTTTTGAAAGTCTAATCAATTCCATTATCCAGAACTTGCTACTATGGCTCGCGACATCTTGAGCATTCCTATTTCTACTGTTGCTTCTGAAGCTTCATTTAGTATTGGGGGGGGGGGGGGAGGCGTGTGCTTGACCAATATCGCACCTCACTTAAACCTAACACAGTGGAGGCAATTATTTGCTTAAGAGATTGGATACATATAGACAATGATTAAATTATTATCTCATTTTTTTTCTTTTCAAAATTTAATATTTTTATTAGTTTGTCTATACTAATTTCATTATTTTGTTTGACTATTTGATGTAGATAAATTTGAAGATAACTTAGATGATGTTACTCAAGATGTCTTCAAGATGAGCATAAATGAAGAGGAGCCATCCTCAACAACTTGCTCAAATTCTATTGGAGCTTGAGTTGTAGCTTATTTCATCTTATGTGATGAGACTTATATTTATCATATGTCATGTGTGTCAGTGTGATGAGACTTATGTTTATTAATGTTTTGAACTTATTTGTGTGCTTCCTACTTTGGTTTGGATCTTTGAGACTATGTTATATCATAGCTCATATGCGTGTTGAAACTTTATTTTTATGTTTGTTTAGATTGTTGAGACTATATTATGTTATGTGTGTTTGAGACTTTAGACTACATTTTTTGTTTGATTGCTTATATATCTTAAGGTCTTGTTAGTTCTATTGTATTGGAAATGGAAATTATGTTAATTCGGTTTTACTGGTATAAGGAGTGGGTTAATTAGGTTGTATTAGGTTATATTTGAAATGTAAAAATAGGTCAACCTATTTAGCTTAATAGGTTAATAATTGTGACAGGTTAACCTATATAGAACCTAATTAGCTTTAACAGGTTATTTGATTCGTTTAATAGGTTAAATGGTAAACAGGTTAATATAGATTATACATGACCTAAATATGACCCGTGTAAATATCGTGTTAAATATGTCGTGTCACCGGTGACCTACTAATTAGCAGGTCGTGTACGGATTTGTAAATGGTAACACGATTATTAAACGTGTCGTGTTCAGTTTTAGCATATTCTCATTATATATGTGTCACAATACGACACAATTACGATACAACAGCACGAATTGTCACCCCTAGTAAAGAGCATAAGATGGAAAAGTATATGAGCAACATTCATATACAGTAGATTATTTCTTACATTAAAATATGGAAGAAAAAATTAAAAATAATAAGAAAGGAAAAAAAAAATAAATGCATGAAGTGGCTCACACGTACCCAGTGTTGAGGCACGTGATTAGGGTTTAAATCGTCAAAGAGGATATAAAAAACTAATATATGTTTGGAATATTATATTGTATTAATTAAATATGATATTGTGCTTGATTTTTTTGTATTGTATTATTTTAATATGACATCAAAATTTAATAAAATACAGAGAGTATTATCTAATTTGAAAAAAAATATCTATATTATATTGTATTATAACATCGTATTATACAATACTCTTTATTCTTAATTTCTCTCTCTATTGCTTTCTCTTTCTTTAATTTCTCTCTCCTCCCTTTCTCTCACATTACTTTATCCCTTTTAAAGTGGTAATTTCTAAATAAATTTTTAAAAGTTGTATTTTTTAAAAAAATAACTTTTAAAAAGTGGTAATCTTGGAGTTATACTTTTCTAAATAATTTTTAAAAATAGTATTTTTCAAATTAACTCTTAAAAGTAGTATTTTTTTAAAAAACATATTATTTTTAATGTAACATCTTAATACAATACAAAACCAAACATAGTATTGTAATAGAATAATATAATACAATATAACCTAGGACACAGATGATGTCCCGCTCGGTAAAAAAAGGGGACTGGTCCGTTCGTAATCTTAGCCGTTAAAACATGTTAACTAAAGATCCGATGGTCAAAATGATTTGCACAGAACATGTGCTTGTGCAGACTTTGACAGACTAGGTTATAGGGGCATTCGGTAGGAGAAGAAAAGGGAAACCGGCAGCAAAGGTCTTCCTACAATATCCATGAGTTTTGAATATCACTTAAAAAAAGAAAACCGAAAAAACAAAACATAATGGAGTTTCGATCAGACCTTAACTGATGGGGCTTTTTTAGGAGGACGTTAAGATTATGATGATGTTAGCGATTGTGCAAGACGTTGTTCCGGTGTTGAGATGAAGGAGAACACCATCGTCGCGATTTTGAGAGTTTCAATAGAGTGTGGTGTTAGGATGTGATAATTGCAGCAGCTCTATTGTTTTGGTGCTTGGTTTTTGCTCAAGAACAATGAGAAAAAAATACACTGTTTTATTTTAGCCTCACTTTTACAATTGGAAAAAAATAAAATAAATGTTCAAAGCATACGGTTGCTGCCAGTATGCCCTCGTAAAAGGCAAGGTCGTTAGGGTGATGAGAAAGTTGATAATCTATAGAAAGATGATTTGTTGAATTCCTGTAATTTTCTTTTTTCTTTTTTCTAACCTTTGGTTAATACCGCATAAGACCAGAAAAAAATGAGGAAGAAGAAGAAAATAAAAGTTATATGGTAGTAGGGATGGATTTTTCTTTTTATCTTTTTCTGTATGCTCTGTTCTTTATTTTTTTAAATCATAGATCGGGAAGCGTCGATTGATAGGTGGGTCTCTAATTCCATTTTATTTGAGGAAGAAGCAAATTCTTCCATATTTATTAGGGATGTCAACGGGGCGGGGCGGTTTCGGAGAATCCCTATCGGAGAATGGTTTCCCCATTGGTGTATCGGTTTCCCCATTAAGTTCGTTAAAAATTTACTATGGTAGCCCAAATTCTTGAAAGTATAAATACATCAAAAAAAAAATGAAGTTAAATCCATCAAAAACTCTAGAATGAACGCAAGAGGCAGAGAGAGAGAAAGGATAACAAATATCATAAAAAACTGAGTACGGCATATTATGAACCCTAATTGTATTAGTATATGACTATATATATTATTAGTTCTTTTTTTTTGGAATTTAAAGTTGAATTATTAGTATATATAAAAATAAATTTAAAAAATAATCTATACATAATCGGAGCCGGGTCGGGGCGGGCATTCAATCCTAAACCCGCCCCGCCCCATGAAATATTAATCGGGGAATCCCGCCCCATGTCCCGCACCGTTTATAACGGTGAAAACCCGCCCTGTTCGAGCCGGTGCACCACGGTGTACTTTCCCATTCGATGAAATTGACATTCCTAATATTTACTTGTTTTTCTGATTATCGACTTTTGGTGTTTGCATGTTTTTTTGATTGATTGATTTATACAACATGGGCTTTGGAAACTTCTCTATATTCCTCAGTAAAATTTTATAATAGAAATGAATTTTATGTACTATTAATTATTTTTTTTCTTAAATAAAGCTATTAATTATTGTTTAATAGGTTATAATATCTCTTTTACCCTTAAATACGAAATAATATCTTCACTCGTGGTTAAATTTTGACCACCTTGAAAAAGGGAAAAAATAAAGATTTGCAGTGTTTTTGCTCTGTTTGTTTTTTAAAAAAAATATTTAAAAAACTCTTGTTTATTTGTGGTGGAGAAATATGGTTAGCTTAATCAGTATTCCTTGAGTTTAAAGTATCGAATCTTATCTCCATTATTAATTTCTAATTATGAAATCTAAAATTGAATTAAAGCTAATAATTTAGAATTAATTTAAAAACAAATAAATTATAAGAATTTTCTTTATCATACCAAACAAAAGGTTATATCAACTATAATAATTTCCAATCCAATCAACTCCACTTCAATAAAATCATTCAAATTAATTAGGTAAATATAAAAATAAATAAATATAAGGTAGAACAAGAGAAACAAGAAGTAGGCCATATTCCTCCACTCTCCCTCACCTATATATTCGTAATTGGTGATGAGATTAGTAATAATAAGTACCTTTATTCTTATTTAAGTAAAATAGATATGTCGATTTTAGTTATCTTAATACAAGGTTACACGAATTAGAAGAAATAGTAGATATATTTGTATAGTAATATTAAATCTATTTCCATTTCGTATTAGTCAGTGATATTTTAATAGACTTATTATCCTGTGTTTCTTTTTCTCTCTTTCATTCGTCTTTTATGGCGCCATCTAATTAACTACTTTATTTTTACTACTTTGATAAGGAATTTTCTGACATTTTAATTAATATTTGTAATATTTGTAAGTAAATGATCCACAAAATATAAATCATTAATCCAGTGCAAATTGGATTTGATGAGATTCTGAATAATGGACTATTGATTTAGTTTGATGTGTGATCATATTGCTATAGCATATGTTTGTGGATAAAAAAAAAAATCAATAGCATGTGTTGCTTAAAAAGATCAAAGGAATATAATCTTATGCGACACTTATCCCCGATAAAGTTTAATTTCTACGATCGAATAAATAAAAAGTCAACTTAGTCCTTTTGTTGACTTAATTTCATAATTTCACTTGAAATTAAATAGTTTTTATAAACCATACAATACTTAGTATTTTACAATTTCTCCAATATTCAAAGTGATTAAGAAGTTAATTTAGTAACTTTATTACATAATTTCATAGTTTCTTCTCTATTGAATACTTTTTCTAAATCAAGACTATTCTTAACAATAACACTTGGTATTATGCAATTTCTCAAATTAAAATGAATAAGAAGTCAATTTAGTCCTCTTTCTTGAGTTAATTTTATAGTTTCACCTCTAATTAAACTTTTCTTTTTCTTAAATCAAGTCTATTATTATGTAACACTAGTAGTTGATTATGCGATTTCTCTAATCGAAGTGATTAGTAAGTCAGATTAGTTCTTTTGTCAACTTAATTTCATAATCCACTTCTAATTGAACTCCCCCCCCTCCCCCCAAAATTATAACTAATTTTATGTGATACTAATACACGCTCTTATGCAATTTCTCCAACCAAAGTGATTGGAAAGTCAGTTTAGTTACTTAGTTGACTTAGTTTTACAACTTCACCTCTAATGAACAAAAAAAAAAATATATAAGAAAAAAAAATCAAATCATAGGAAAAACTTTGGCGCCTAAAAAAAATTAAAACCCCGTAAAAATTTGAGAAAATTAGATTTTTTTTGAAATATTTTTCCCTCTAAATCTCATATTGTCATAACTTTTCTGCCTTAACTGTCAACTCTCTCTCTCTCTCTCTCTAAAATCTCAGGCTTCACCATTTAACTCTAGTGATAAAACTTTGAGTTTATCGACTGAGAACGCCAAGGCTATTTGGTCTAGAGGTGGGCTTCATCTCATTGTTGAGCAAACACGCTCGGTTTGCAAGCTTCAACCACTGGGTTTTGAGAATCTTCTAGTGACGTTAAGATTTACTGCTCGATGGATCGATTCTCATTCTCACCAACTCAATAGGTTACTTTTTGTTGCTAAATCCCTTTCGTTGCTTTGCACTATGAAAGCTCAATATGTCAAATTATTTGTTGTTGTTGTCGTTGTTGTTGCTTTTTTTTTTTTTTAATAAGCTACGTTTGCTGCGATTTTATCTCTTATATGCGTGATGTTGCTATTAAACTGTCCTATGGTGATAGTTCATTGGTTATTTTCTGAATTTGATAACATTCTAATCGATGGGTTTAATTCAGACCTACATATAGACTTGTGCTTTATTTTCTCGTTCAAGTGAATAGTTGGTGTATTAACAAATGTATCTATTTATATAAAAGAAGAGTCCTTTACAAAGGTGCCCTTTAGTTGCTTGATGAAGTGTCAGACGTACACTGAAGCTTAGATATTGAAATATTGGACTTACAGCGAGTTTTAATAATAAACCCACTTATAATCTTTGAAGGTTTTCTTTGTTCTCTCTCAAGAGATGATTCTGCAAATTAATAGATTTATTTTGTATTTGATTATTGCATAAATATTGTAAAGATGAGATATGGAAGTTAACAGAGCTCCTCAGGGACCCTGTACATCAACAAAATTGATTAGCTTCAAGTTGATTTTCCATAGCATTATATAAAATCACTATATAGGTGGATATATAATCAGTTCCATGTGGTTTTTATTTTTTTATGTTCTAGTAAAAGCTCTTTTTAAAATAAATCACATAAGGATGTATTGGTGTTAGGTTATGTTGATGCATATCTTTTTTTCTTTCATATATTATTGGCCACTTAATAAGCAGGCATAGAGTGATATTTTTATTTTAAAATATCTATTTGGTTGTGTGTTAATTCTAACATTCTTGTATTTTGTCTGCAAGCTGATTTTCTCGGCTCGAGCTCCTTTTCCTGCCCACATCTATGGACTACAACAATTGCATATTTGTTTAGGAATGGTATAGCCTCAGATTTGAATTTTTAGTTCCCTGTAATTCTTTAATAAGTTTATCTCAGTCTAATCAAGTTATTGTTCTATGTTCAAAAAAGGCTTTGTCTCTTATTTGTAGAGGCAATAGATGATGTTGTCTTATTTGTAAGTGAATATAGTATTGATTTATGTAATGACTCAAGTAATAAAACCGCCTAAATCTTGTAATCTTTCCACTTGTCTTAAGCTATGGTATCCTATAATAAGGTTTTTTTTGGATTAGTTTATTTCTCAAAATTAATTGTACACAAGAAAATATGTAAATGGCTGAGCAATTCTATACTAAGCAGTTCCATACTTTTTAGAATATAGACTTAATGTTGGCCATGTCACAGCAATGAGCTAGTACCATCTAAATTTTATCCATGCATTATACTATTTCAATTCGGTCCTTGTAGTATATCCTTTTGTTTCATTGTTCTTTAGTCCTCTAGGTCATTATTGTTTTTCATTTAGTGTTTCAGAAATTGCGAAAGAAGATTAGGTTAGAAAGAGTATTGGATAGTTTTTTAGAATGTTTTAGAAGTTTCAAAATCGGATTTCTTAGTAAAAGAGTTCATAACCTTATATGGCTTATGACAAAGGGAATATTAAGTTATATCGACCTCTACTACGTACTACCTCAAAAAGGGGAGAAAAAAAGAAAAAAAAAAAAAGAAAAAAGCTTGATTATATGGTGCCTCACCTGAATAATATTAAGTTCATTTCTATAGAAAATATCATAAATGAAATTTTCACAAATGCATTTTCGGCAATGCTTGATGGTTTGATTAGGTGCCCAGATGTTTTTACATCCAAAATAAGTTTATACCAGATTTATGAAATTGTGTAGATATGTTATCGATGATTGATAAGCCATATTGGTAGTTTGTTAATATATATTAGTAAAATATGTAAGAAAATAAAAGAATTTTTTAAAAAAAGGAAATTAAAGTTTTTCTGAAAGGAAAAGCATATGCATTTACAAGAATTTTATAGAGTTTACATTTTATTTTATGGTTACTAAAAGTATGAATTATTATAATTTTTCTAAACCTATCTATATAGTATATATGCACCAACTTTAGGATTGTGAAAAATTACAATATCTTCCTATCCACTGCAGTATATTCGATTTCAATGCCTTAATGTCATCCAATACAATGACATACTGTTATCTATACTTCCTTCAAACTAAGCCTTATTGTTTTGCAAGCAAACACATGTTGCTTTTTTATTTATTTATTTTTTCAATATGTTATTAAATAAATTAAAACAGAATTAATATAAGTTAATTTTAAAAGTAAAATTAAATCAAACTTTAAAGAGCGGAAAATTAGAGTGGCATCATTAATGGTCACTATATAGTTACTAATTATTACCCAATTCTGAGGGAAAATCGACTTGAATTAGTGTAAAATAATTATGTACTTATCTTTATTTCTAACATAATCCAATGCAATGGCACAATACTATCTATACTTCCTTCCATACTAAACTAAAGTGTTTTGTAAGCAAACACATGTTGGTTATTTATTTATTTCAATCTGATATTAAATAAATTAAGACAGAATTGATTTAAGATAATTAAAAAGTAAATGAAATCAAATTTTATAGAGCCAAAAATTATGGTGGCATCATTAATAGCCATATTATATTTTATAATTATTTACAATTCTACGGGAAAATGGACTTAAATTAGTGTAAAATGATCATGCCTTTATAGTGTACTCTCAAGTTTTTTCTTTCTCATTTTGTATTGACGATTATTAAATGTAACAAGTAGTTTGATCAATTTTGAAAAATATGAGTCCAATTTGAAAATCGGTTAGAAGAAATATATAACTATGTACATTGAGATCTAAGAGAGTTTTGTTTTTTTTTTTTTTTTAATTTTTTAAATTTCATTATCTTGATTTTTGAAATTTGTTATTCTATTATTATTTATGTGTGGTCAAATTTACAGGAAGTGTGAGACTCTCTAAGCCGTATGCTCTTTTGTTATTTCATGATATAAATTAGCACTTATTGTCATATATTTGATGAACTTTGAAGCGTATGACCATTTCATGTTCTGCATTACTAGATTGTGTTATACATTTTAATAACATTATTCCGCCTTTTTTGTGCACAATGACTTTTTTGCCATAACTTATTCATGCACAATTACAATTTTACCCTGAAATAATACATTGTAAATTGCTTAGTTTTTTGGGGCCGACGGAATCCGGTAAGAGAAACCCATTAATGCCAGTCATCAACTCCACTTTTGCAATTTTAGTGGGGCCTCTCTAGTCTTTTCAAACAATAAATATGCGGAGCCCATTGCACTTACAAGGGGCGTGACCAATGCCCTTTTTCAAAGAAACGGGACATCATCCATGGCCTATAACCTAATATAATATATCACAATACGATACTACATTGCACCAACTGTGATATTTCCTATAACTTGTCACACTACCTATTAAGCAAATTTAATAACACTAACAATATTTTGTGGTCAGATTCAGAAGATTTTATGTGCGTAAATCTAAACTCCTCAATATATGATCCCTTCAAAATTTATTTATTCTCAAAACAGGAAAAAGAAAAAAAAAAAAAAAAGTGTCAAGTAGTGTTAAAAGGTTTACATCTACGGCAACATTTGATGAAAGGGTTTTGTCATGCATTAAGATGGGAAACATAGGCATGTGTGAAGCAACCTTCTAGGCAATGCCAAGGCCATTCCTTTCTTGCTTATTGTAAGGACTTTCTTAGTTACCAAGTTTAGGATTAGGTTCCTCTCGTGATACACAGACTCATGGTCTAGTATATCAAATATTAAAGTACTATATATATTTTGGAAAATAAGACATTTGTATTGTTGAACATATATAATCATGTCGGTTTATTCATCTGATTCTGATATTGATCGTCATGATCGGCGGCATGGATATCCAGTCAAATTATTTGGTCATGAAAGGCCCCTGCATTCCACTTTCGGAGGAGGGAAAGGTTAAAAAATCTCGAAGCTTTTCGTTACATGCATAGGAATAAGGACATGTATACATATAGAAATTGCTGATAATTAAATTATTTGCTTCATCATATATGTTTTTCTTCATAAGAATAAAGTCCAAGAGAGTCATTGACATGTACATTATTTGAATTGATTTTGCAGTTGCTGACGTATTGTTATGGAGGAACAAGAAATTATCAGCTGCAATCTTAGCTGGGTTGACAATTACATGGTTCCTTTTTGAAGTAGCAGAGTACCATTTTGTTACTCTTCTATGCCATATCCTTCTTATCACAATGGTTGCCTTATTCATCTGGTTTCGAACAGCATGGCTAATCAATTGGTAATAGTTATTCATTACTAACATAAAATTAATTCCTCTAGTTTCAGTTTTAATCTGTAAGACACTAATTAAACCTCTATATCATATTGTTGTCCTAATAAATTGATCTTGAGTTGTTTCTGCTCTATATAGGACTCCACCAGATATGGATCAGATTAGGCTGCCAGAAGCCACTTGTATGTCTTTCTTTAAAAATATCAACTGGGTTCTATTGAAATTTTATGAAATCTCAAGTGGAGAAGATCTCCGGCTCTTTTTTCTGGTATACACATCTTAAACTTACTATTTTACCCCAACTTTGCATGACATATTATATTTAAAAAACATTAGAAAAAAATTGTACCAAATTCATGTGTTAATGTTCAATATTCTTTTCTGTGTTAATATGTAAAAGCCAAACTCTTGAGTGCTCAATTTGTAGGCAATCTGTTCTCTTTGGATGTTATCAGTTATTGGAACTTATGTCAGCACATTGAATCTTTTCTACATTGGTAAGAGGAGGAAAAAAAAACTAGAAGGGTACTACATATATTTGGAGCTTACATATTCTAAATTTGTGCTAACTTTGTTTCTTTTTAAATTGGTATGAACTATCAAGTGGTGCTCTGCATGGAAACACTTCCAACTCTGTATGAACGACATCGAACGGAAGTCGGTAACCTTGCTAACAAAATCTACCGAAAGTCGAAAAAATTGTACAGGAAATTCGAACACACTGTTCTTGACAAGATTCCAAGAGGACCAGTAAAAGAAAAGAAACACTACTAAGGCCACGAATCTGATCAAAAGAAGATGTGATTTCGATGAGTGGAGCACAGAAGTACTTCTCTAATGCAAATCCTTTGTATAGCCATTGTATGTTATATAAGGTCAATAGTATTAATTTTCAGCAATATAATGGATATGCAACATCTTTTAATCTTACCCCTGTTGAATATTTATTCTTCAAAATAACATCATCATGCATGACAATAATCAAATGCGTTTCAAAAGTTAGTATAAAAGTAATATTTGGTCTTTTAGAAACAGTACAAAAGTCCTGGAAAGACATGGCTAAAACTGAGATTTGTGATGGTTGCTCAGCTTTCGTTTTCTATTGTCAAGTTAAGGGTTGCCATTAATGTTGAGACTTGGGGGTTTCGTGTGTATGAAACAACACTAAGAAGCTTCTTTTTTTGGCTTGAGAACTTGGAAGCTTGATTAGCTCAAACATTATAATAAATATTACCAAAATTCTTGCCAGAAATCTGATAAAGTCGAAGCTTCTAGGAAAGTTAGGCCTGGCTTAAATGTATTTGTCAGGTAGCCTAACATAGTAATTAGTCTTCAATACCCTCTTCTATTTGGTTCAAATTCTGAAGCTCATTATATTATTATGAAGTTAATTTACTACATGTACCTGATTCTACTGGCCTTGCTCTGGCTACATGTGACCAATTAGATTGACTTGCTTGCATTGACTTCAAAGAGTTTTACATGGATCGATCCAAAGCTTTATAACAAGAGCTTAATTTGAACCCTTCTTTTAGCTAGTAGACAATTGTTAATTGTAATTATGCTGGAAAAAAAAACGTAGAGTGTTAAAGCTTATGATCATGACTTGTTAATTTGATAAATCATAATACAAAGATTGTAGGAAAAAGAATAATATGCTACGAAAAGATCAAAAGGAGCTTAAGAGATTGAAATTTGTTGTACACTCACGGATTTAGGGCGTATTGATGAAAAAATTATCCTTACAGTTTTTTTTTTAATTTTTATCAAAGTTAAAGCTCAAGGGCAGAACCTCTCAAACCTCATTTCAAACGTCTTTGTATTTGTTACTGTTTATGCTTTTACAAATATCCAACGAAAAAGAATTCTCAATCTTTGTTAAATCCGCCTCTATTAACCAATTCAAATTCATTTAATATCTCTAAATCTAAACATAACAATGCTAGGGACACCAACTTTTATATTCAACACAAAATTGACATATCTAGGTGCCAAAATATCTAGCTGCCTCAAAACAGAAGCTAAGTTTGAACATAAACAAATGCAATATTTAGTTATAAAACATATTAAGATTAAGTACAAAACCAAATATCAAAACGTGAGCAAATGAAATGAAAGCCTAGTAATATTAAGGACATGGAAATGCATGGTGTCTCAACAATCAGCCCAAAAGCAGAAATTAGAGCAAGATCCACTCAAGGCTAGAGAATTAGATCTAGTGACGAAAGAAGATAGGTGCTTCAAGAAGGAAGAACATCCCAAAGACACTCCTGGCACCGACTCCATGGAACCCCCAAACATCGATGGTCCGTTTGCTCAACATGAGGCATCAGCCATGGATACTGAAGTACAGCCCATTGAGAACCAGTCTGTTAAGCCTATGGTTGTTGCTCAACTGGATATTGAGGTAAGTCAATATACTAGAGAAGATAGTCTTAGCCTTGGTAAGATCTTCCGAGACAATCTAGGCAAAAATAAGATAGGGGTGACGATAGGGAATAAGGGAGCAGTGAGTCAGCGGAAATTCCGAAAAACAAAAATCCCCAAACTACATGGATTGTCCCTGAGCCCCATGCATGCAACGTTTTTTAAGGCTCCTTCTCCTAGGAAATTACGCAACCCAGCATCGCCTAGATTGATGATAAGGAGTTTTGGTGCTGAGACATTGTCCGGTGGGCCGAAGAGGAAACTTTTAGAAGAGCTAGAGAATGAGAAAACTTCAGAAAAGAAACAGAAGATGACTGAAGCTTTAAACTCAACTGATGCATTGGCGGGTCCAATGAGTTGCATTTGTTGGAACGTACAGGAACTGAGGAATCCTTGTACGGTCACGGCGTTCCGCAATCTTTTGCGCAAATTCTCCCCAGGTTTAGTCTTCCTGTCCAAGACTAAGCTCTTCGGTATTTGGGCAACTAATTTGAAATACCAGGTGGGTTTTGAGAATTGTTTTGTAGTTGATTGTGTTGGATGCAGTGGCAGTTTAATTCTCCTCTGGCCAGATGATTAGAATGTCTCTATTCAATCTTTCTCCAAAGGACATATTAATGCTATTATTACCACGTTCGATGGATCTCAATGGCGTTTTACAGGTTTTTATGGGCATCTTCTTTCATCCCATCGCAAATTTTTATGCGAATTATTGAGGAAACTTAAAAATATAAATCATCTTCCCTGGGTCTCTGTGGTGGAGATTTCAACGAGGTGGTCTCTTTTGGGGGAGAAGATAGGAGGGAACAATCGCTCCACTACAGCCATCCTTTCTTTTCGTTTGGCTCTAGTAGATTGTGACTTATCAGACCTGGGCTTCTCAGGACCTTTAATTACTTGAAACAATAAGCGGGGTGATGTAGCCAACGTTCAAGAGCGCATTGACCGGTTTATTTGTAATGAAAGTTGGCGGACTCTTTTCCCATTGGCAGCAGTTGAAAACTTGGATTTCTACAAGTCCAACCACCGTCCAATTCTCCTCACACTAACAGAAAAATTAGAGAACCAAGGTGATAGACATGACAGACCGTTTCGATTTGAACCTTTTTGGGTAAATGAGAATGATTGCATGGAGATTGTTAATTCCCATTGGGGTAGTTTTGGGAACGATATAGAAAATGACTCATTCAGAGATATTAGTGTTCAACTTGCTGGTTGTGGAGATAAACTAGCGCAATGAAGTAAAGTTCACTTTGGCAATTGGCACAAAGAGTTGGAACAATTGCAGAAAACTCTGGCAACACTTTATAACAATTATCAATCTACTACGGTCCTGGATATGATAAGAAAGACTGAAAAAAAAGTTGAAATACTATTGTATCGGGAAGAACTCTACTGGAAACAGTGGTCTAGGGCTGAGTAGTTATCGTCAGAGGAACGTAATACTAAATATTTCCATTATAAGGCCTCTAATTGCAAGAGGAAAAATGTCATTCATAAGCTCAAGGATCGATTTGGGGTTTGGAAAGGTAAAGAAGATAAGATAATGACGGTCTTAGAAGATTACTTTAGCGACATTTTCCGTAGTTCTAATCCGAGTAAGGAAATATTGGAGGCTACTACTAATCACATTCAGACTCGGCTATCAATGGAAGATGTATTCACTCTCTTGACTTCCTTTACTGCAGATGAGGTCAAGTAAGCCCTATTTTCTATGGGGCCTAGGTGCCCTATTTTCTATGGGCCCTACCAAAGCACCTAGGCCAGATGAATTTCATGCGCTCTTCTTTCAGAAGCATTGGGACACAGTTGGTAGAAAGGTAACTCATGCTTGTTTAAGTGTCCTTAATCGGGGTTCTTATTCTGAGGAAAAATACCCCAAAGATGGTAGCAGACTATAGACCCATCAGCCTATGTAATGTAACCTATGAACTTGTTACCAAGACAATAGCGAATCAGCTCAAGCTTGTTTTTCCTGGTTTGATCTCTCAGACTCAAAGTGCCTTTGTACCAGGCTGACTCATTACTAATAATATCATTATTGCTTTCGAATTACTACATTCTATGTCTAAGAAGAATAATGAAAATCGTGGATTTATGATATGAAGCTAGAGATGACCAAGGCTTATAATAGAGTATAATGGTGCTTCTTGGAGATGGTCATGAGGAAAATAGGTTTTCCAGAAAGCTGGATCTCACTGATTTTGAATTGTATATCGACATCAACCTTTTCTTTTCGTGTCAATGGCATTCCAAGAGGCAGTGTTACTCCTTCACGTGATCTTCACCAAGGTTGTTCCATCTCACCCTATCTTTTTCTTCTGTGTACTGAAGCCTTTTCATCGCTCTTAACCAAGGCTGAAGTTGATAATAAATTTGTGGGTATGAAATGTTCTCGTTCAGGTCCTAAAGTTAGCCACTTATTTTTCTGCAGAGGACTCACTAATTTTTGCCCGAGCCAGAGAGGATGATTATTGTCAAATTTTGAAGATATTGGATGTCTATGAATCAGTCTCTGGCCAATCGATTAACTTGCAAAATATGCTACCACCTTCAGTCCGAATGAGAGTGAGGATACTATAGGTCATATCCAATGCACTTTAGGCCTTTCTAGAGCTTTGGCTCATGATACTTATTTGGGATTATCCACTGTCATTGGTTGAAAAAAATAGAAAACATTTGCCTCCATTAAGGATCGAGTTTGGAAGCGAGCTCAGAATTGGAGATGAGGACTTTTCTCTATTTGGGGTAGAAAAATTCTAGTTAAATATGTCCTACAAGCCATTCCAAGTTATGTTATGAGTTTATTAAAGTCTCGACTATGTTATGTAAGGAACTTTGATCTATTATTCTTTGGTTCTGGTGGGGCTCGGTTAATGGTGAGCGAAAGATTGCTTGGGTGAAGTGGGATCGTGTTTGTCTACCTAAGGCTCTCAGCGGTCTTGGCTTCAGAGATCTCCAGATGTTCAATCAAATTTTAGTGGCTAAGCAATCTTGGCATCTCATCTGTAATCCTCACTCGTTAGTGGGTCGTCTCTTACAAGGTAAATATTTCCCTAACTCAGAATTTCTTTCAGCATCGGATAAATAGGGGTCGTCTTATCTTTGGAAGAGTCTCTTATGAGAAAGAGAGTTAATACTCAAAGGAATTAGATGGAGAGTGGGATCGGGAGAGAAGATTAGGGTGTTTGTTGACCCTTGGCTCCCTAGACCAACTTCTTTTAAGATCCTCTCTGCACCTATGGCATCTATCCCTCTGATCAAGGATCTTCTATTAGCGCCAGAAATTTGGAATGATACCATGATAAAGAATAATTTACTCCCAATTGATGGTGACCTAATTCGCTCAATCCCTTTGAGTCTAGTATAGAGAAAAGATGATCTTATCTGGCACCATGATCCATCAAGAGCTTATACTGTCAAGACCGGATACAAGGTCCTTCTAAATGAACGGATCAATAGCTCAGTATGTAGCTCTTCCTTCGTCTTTCGGTGGTGGAAAGCTCTTTGGAAATTAAATATCTATCTAAAGCTTCGCATTTTCCTTTGGTGAGTCTTTCATAATGCGCTGCCATCTCTAGAGAATCTAGCCAAGAGAAGAGTAGGAAATGATATTTGATGCTCGCACTACACATATTCGGTTGAATGCTCTGCTCGTGCTCTTTTCTTTTGCGACTTCAATAAATGCATTTGGAAAAAATATGGTTATTGGGCCTTCATTAAACTGCTGAAACAAGGTGCCTTAGGGGATATATTATTAGGAATGTTTTCAGCTTTACCAACGGAGGAGTTCGAATGGCCTAGGATCTTACTTTGGTGCATTTGGAATGAAATCGTTTAGCTTATGGAGGTACCAACCATTCCTTTCACCTTCTGGTCAAATTTGCAAATTCTTTTATTATTGAATATCGAGACTCTCCAAAGCTGGGCAAGTTGTCTTCTCTTCTTAACCTTGATCCATCAGTCTCACCCCTCATTAGAAATTACCTCCTTCTGGGTGCATAAAATTCAACTCAGATGTTTTAGTACACAGTGGGGCAAACTCAGTCGGTTTAGGTGGAGTTTTCAGATATAAGTATGGTGTAATTGTTGCAGCTTTTACTCGGAATCTTTTGGGTAATTTCTCCGTGGATGACAGTGAGCTTCTCACCATTCGAGAGAGTCTTCTTTTCGCGGCCAGAGAGAATATCAAAGTTTTTTCCATCGAGTTTGAAGCACTTGGAATCATCAATGGTCTTCATTAGAGTGCCCCTTTCTGCACTAGTGCTTGGATTTTTGAAGATGTTAAATCTCTATTATTGTCTGCTAATTATGGTACTTGCCTCTTTATCCCCCGTTTTGGGAATAGAGTGGCCCACACATTAGCCAAATTTGCTTTTTCTTCTCCCAGAGACATGTTCTGTGTTTCGTCTTGTCCTCGGTTTATTTCTTCAGTGGTTGCTGCAGATTTGTTTTTGTAATTTCCGTACTTGAATTCAAATATATATATATATATAGGGCACCAATCTAGTAGGTATTTTTTTTTTTTTACCTATACATAAGTATCGTTTTGACTAATTAAATTTTATCTTCTACAATTTTTAATAGTAAAAAGTAAGAGAAAGAGAAATAACATTAATAATGCACGTCTTTTTATGCATATTATTATAGTCGTTGGATCACTATTAGATGATGATCTAATACCCAAAAAAAAATACCTACACATAGGTAAAAAAAAGAAAAAAAAAAAAACCTACTGAAATGGCAACCATATATATATATGTCCACTTGCTTGACAAATTGCAACAATTGTGGATCTTTAGTAAATTGATGACCAAAGCTCCTCTTAATCGTCTCACCTTTTTCTATTTGGGATATTTCCTTGTCAATAAAGCTAGCTTTGGGGGGGATGTAAAGGATAAGGTTTGAACTTGGACTAGGTCGTCTCCTCCCTCCCCATCTTCGATTTTCGTTGTCAATATCGTATTTAAATGCAACTTTTTATAATGGTCCCTCCCTTCACTTCTATATAGCTGCCATTTAACAGTTGACACGTTACGTTTCACCAAAATAGCCCTCCATTCCGTGACATGGCAGAACATTATTGGCCGTTTGACACCGAAAAAAAGAAGACTAGATAGGAATAGAAGATTATTCTTGCCTTGACTTCAAAGAAGCGTTGTTTATATTCATTGAAAAAACAAAGATAAAAACAATTTACTATAGTCAGCGTGTCAGGGTGCCTTATCAATTCACATTAAGGTCCCTGGCCATTAAAAACTCCCATATAGAACGTAGAGAGAGAGAGAGAGAGAGAGAGAGAGAGAGAGAGTCTAATTGAGTAGAATTTGAAGTACGTATTAATGGTGAGAGAATGGAAGGAGTCGGCGGGAGAGGGAGGAGAGAGCTTTAGTGGATTTGTTCTAGTGTTGTGGGCGGCTTTGGTGAGTCTTGCTCTGATATCGGCGGTGGTCTTCGGTTGCGCCGATGGAGCGTCCAAAGAAAAAGCCTCCGCCGCGCATACTGATACTTACGGCGGTACCGCCTGCGCAGCCGGTTGCGGTGGTGGTGGCTGCGGCGCTTGAACAAACCACGCCGTCTCGTTTTTCTCTCTCCCTCTCCTTGTATTTGTCTCCATTTTTCTTTCATAGTCATACACACACGGTGTAGCAGTTCTCACTTCTATGTTAAGCTAGATATAAAATATTATAATGCAAATTCAGCAATTTTTATAGCAAAGAATTATAATATTACTGAATTGCTCAATTTCTCTCTTGGTTTCAAATTCAGGTTTTTGGAATTTTTTTTTTTTTTTTAAATGGAATTTTGTTTTGAGATAACGTCGTTAATGTAACAGTGTACAACTTGTAAAACAATCCCTTAAGTTAGGGGGCCTTACAATTTGTCTTATAACTTGAGTTTGCTGAACTCATAATTAGCTCTTATTAATGTTTTTGCTATATTCACAATTCGCATATTCTTGTAACGCCTTGTGCTATGCGTTTTGCACATGTAATTTGGCTCTCATGTGTGGCTCCTAATTTGTTGATGTTAAAAAAAAAAAAAACCTTACAATTGCCTTAACAATTCGCATGTTAATATTTTGTAACTCTAGCTTTGGAATCTCGAGTGTAATATTAAGTTCACAATCCATATATGCTTTTGTAACTCAGGTCTAACTCTGACACTCGTGTATAATGTTTTTTTTTTTTTTTCGTCAATAAATTGGCGCCAAAAATTCTTAATAAAGTTAATCGCACTCTCTTGACCACGTAAATCGTTACAATTTGATCCCTATTATTTTAATTTTAGCAATTAACTCGCCGAAATTTCATACTCTCTGCCCAAGCCGGTTTAAGTCGTTCAATAAACTAGTACAAAACATTCTCTATTAGCGTTATGTGACAGTAATGGCATGACTCTTTGCATCAAATCGTTTTTCTCGCCAATAAGTCGCATCGAATTACCCCGGTTATCTAAGAGACCTACCAATCTCAGGAATATTTACATGTATATACCAATCCAGTAGGTATTTTTTTTTTTTATTTATGCATAGGTATCAATTGAGCCAATAAAAAAAAAAATTACATATTTTTTTATTATAAAAAGTAAAAGAGAGAAATAACATTAATAATGCACGTCTTTTTATATATTTGATTATAATCGTTGAATTACCATTAGATGATGATTCAATGGCTAAGAAAAAATACCTACACATAGATAAAAAAAAAAATACCTACTGGATTGGCAACCATATATATATATTTATACACATATACATACGTATAAAACTTTAAATATTCCAGTGATAAAAAGTAACGTACTCCAATTACACATGTTCCATATGCTCTTTGCCAAGTTGGTTTTGGAAACTACATCCAAGCATATGGATAAAAAGATTAACAAAAGATTCACCCATTCACTTGTATACATTCCTGAAAACGACGATACCAGGCCCAAGTACACTGTTCAAGCAAAAAGTCTGGTACTCACTCATATGGATTTATTCCAATTGAGACCTAAGTTTAGTTTAGTGGGATAGTATCACTTTTATACCATATATTTTTTACCACTTTATTCAAATTATACTTTGTGTTTTTGTTACTATCAACATTGATTTTTAGATTTAAAATCTGTTACAAATTTATACCCGACACTAATTTAGAATAGTTAATTTATCAAGATGCCGTTTAAAAAATTGAAAATATGACATCTTAGTAAATTAACTGCTTTAAATTGGTGTCAAGACATAAATTTGTAACAAATATTAAATCTAAAAGTCAATGTCGATAATAACTGAAACAGAAGGTATAAACCGAACAAAATATCAAAATACGAAGTATAAAAATGATATTATTCCTTGTTTATATAAATCTGTACGCAAATAACGAAATCCTCCTTCCGTTCAAATATCACAATTCTTGTCCTTTCCTTTTCTTCCTTCAGTCAATTATTGGCCTTTTCAGCACCAAATGTCTGTAAAACCAAAACCAGAAACCAACTGTGGCTTTCTCCATCCTTTCCTTTGTCTTTTTTTTAGCCTAGAAAACAGCTATGACTTTCACATTCCAAGCTTTTTCCTAATTTCAGTGGAGGATACATCCATGCGAAACTTCTCTACTGGTATTGGGATGAACATGTCTCTCAACTCCTCCGGAATCTCAAAATCATCAAGAACCTGCAGAATATATTGTACGATTGGCATCGGAAATTTCCCAGTGAAGAGTAATCTGAAACTTTGGAAAACGAACATGGTATAACAAGCTACGTGGGAAAAAAAAATACCTTGAAAACTCCGTCGACATTACGACCGCCAACAAGAAAAGTGCAGCCAGTTGCCTTGCATCCAGTTAGAATCTTCAGCATCTTATTGTAGTCCCCATCATAGTATTTGGGCTGGAAACACAGAAATTGCTTGTATAAATTAAATAGGATTTTATTATAGCACTTTCAGAAATCGTCAGTTAAACTTTCTTCATAGAATGTTTTTTCCTCAAACATTCTATGGAAACCAGAGCAAAAAATTTACTATGCATTGAGGAACATACATGGATAAGCCTTGCTACTGTGTCAGCGCCAATTACAAAAGCACTGCCTGGGAATATTTCAGCTTTCTTATAAAAATAAGGTTGATTGGATATAATGACCGTCTTACCTGCCACACACACAGAATTATTGAAGTCCAAATTAAGTAAATCAAATAAGCTGATCTCACTTTGCACTGGATATACAGTTCTTTTTTCTTTAAACCCTTTTTTTTTTAAATCCAGGAAAAAGTTGTCTTATAAAATACACAAGGATTATCACACAGCAGATCACGGAATAGTATAAGCTAAACTAAAAAATACTTTAGGATAAGATAAACTTTAAGAAGGTATAATCAACTCACAAAATTCTCATAACAAAGGAAAAAAACACACAACAGCATACTTATGACCAGTAGTGTACAAACTGTATCATCATGACAAACTTCAGAGAGCATAACTCATCAATGTTCTTCTGACTGATCAATAAAAACTTTTTTTTTTCCTGTATCTTTTTGATATGTTCTTGCATTGATGCAAATACAAGGCAAATGTCAGGTAATCTTATCAAAGCTGTTTTTTGTAAATTTTCTTAGAATGAATCCGCACAAGCTATTAGGACTTCTTAAATTTGGTCATATTTATGTATCAAAAATAGGTTATTAGGTTACCAATTGTTCAAAGAATTCTAGGAGAATAGATGAATATTAGTTTTAAGATTCTCATACTTTCTCTTGACGTGTGGATTTGAACAATCACTAAACGTGTTGGCAGGCATAACTACCCAACAAGGGAATATTAATGAGGAGCCTTTTCCTATTAATCCAAACTTCCTCCCATGCTTAATCCACATCCAATAAAGATGAAGTAAACAGTAGCACCAAGGACAAGAAGACCAACAATCAGACTCACCAACTTTTTCAAACTGCTTAACACGATCTTTGATTTGTGATACTGAAAGTGGAGGTTTGTCAGCATTGACTGCTGATATTTCAAAGCATGGGTATCCATTTCCACAAATGCTGCATAGAAATCAGTAATTGATGAGATTAACTGGACATGCATTCTCAGATTCATTGGTTACATGTCTTTGCAATGCAATACAAGTAAATATAAATATTTTAATTTGAAAGCTTCTTCTTGAAGATATTGTACATGCAGAAATTCAATTTCACATGCACGAATATTTATACATTCTTTACCACCTTAATTCCGATTTTTATTTTTTTATATTTTTTTTTTCTTTTGAGGTAACCTTAATTCTGACTTCAAAAGCATTCAGATACAAAAAGTCAATTAGAACTTTTCAAATACAGAAAGTATCACTGATACCCACTTAACCAAAAGAAATTTGAAGAGAGAGACATTGAGATGCATAATATGCCCCAGCTTGAAACTAAGAATCGCAATTAAAACAAATTCTAGTACCTGGTAGCAACATCTAAGAGCTTGACGTGACCTTCATGCAGTGGATTAAAAGAACCAGACAATATTACCCTTCTTTCTGCGCTTAAGTTGTCTATATCTGCAAAAAGTGAAACCAACACATGATTATATGCAGATACACGCTTATGTAGGATAGTATAGAGGTTAATTTCTGTGTTTGATACTGGGGTGCTGTTTTGGGATAAACCTAAACATGATCAGAATAAAATTAATTAAGCTCTGATTGTTGTTAGATTAAGATGAATGTGACTAGAGCAGAAATGGGAAAAACAGAGGAAGTTCTACGGGATATTGACCAGCAACGAGCTAGGTATTTACCCTGAACCCTTTCAGGGATTTCTAGAAAAACTTCGTGCATAAAATCGAAAAGGAGTGTTACTGTTTACATGTAGAAACATCAGCCCCTAAACCGGGCTGTTTTGCTACCTTTAGCACGTGGTTTCTCGATAAAACCAATGAGATGGCAGGAGCTGGGACATTTTCTAAACCAGTTTATAAGATCCTAAGGATCCCTGAGCAATACAATCGTGTTAGACTGGCAGGAATTGGCCCAAACCATGTGCAAAACCACTTCAGAAAACACAAGAAGTTACTTTTCTGCCAAGTTGCAGAAAAGTTCTTCTATTGCTTCTACAAGAATCCCTTTTGTCCCCCGGTATCAGCTAGGTAACCAAGTCTTGGATACTGGGTAACCAAGTCTTGGATGCCTAAAAATAGAAGACATGTTCTACACAACAAACAATAACATTTCCATACTTTTAGTCATCACTATTAACACCTAGGATCATATTTCTAGCCTAAGATCCTCATTCTAGCAGCATTTGCTCCTCATAAACCATCTCTTTTCAGCATTGCATGCATGATCAATCCTGTTTCTACAAAAGCAGTGGCTGGTTTCTAGTGTTCTATCTTACCCGATAGTCCACCTCAATCATCCATGCATTATCTTAGATCAATTCTAGATCACATACTCTATTTTATATCATTTTGCACAAGTCTAAACTCATTTCCCATGCATGATCAGATTATGATCTTTATGTAAATAGCTTCACATTCTCAATTTCTTAGCTACATCACACCAAATCCACACTTTCATACATCCACACATGCATTTTAAGTCGGTATTTGTATTTTAAAAGAACTTTATAAAGGTTGAGCCATCTAGAAATCTCAACTCTTATGTTTGCCGTAATTTTTGTACCAAAAGGCAGTATAATAATCATCTAAAAATGTTTTCGTATATTCTAGTACTTTGTTTTCGAGCACTTTATTTTTAGTACCCTTTATTTTCAATATTCCAGTAATCTGGTCCCTCTTATGTTTCAGTACCTTTATTTACAGTCATCTACATTCTAGTCCTTTAATTTCAGCAGTCTATATTTCGGCAGTTTATATTTCAGCACCCTTCATTCCACTTAGCTGGTCCTTATCATTTCAGTTATTTATTTTCAGTTTATTTAATTGTTAGCTTTTAGATATACATATATCACTATAACTAACTTAACAAACTAGATAATATATCTATATCTAATCTACCCTAGCTTTTTATGCTTAGTTATGTTGTCTTAATCTTTTGAGTAAAACACAAGCAATCTTTAAAATTAAGGGATCAAAAGTTATCACAAACAGGTGCTTTTTTGTTATTCTGTTTAAGGTTGGCGGTGTTTCAGGAATTAAAAAAATCCTAGTGGGAGTAGGAATTTTCTGCTGCATATTACAAGTCTCTATAAGGCTATTTTCCTTGCAAATTCATTTAGCTTTTGATCAACTTAAAAATAATATTCTTCCAGTTTTCCACTTCTCTTTCCTCTACTCCTGCTAGAGTTTAAACCGTCTTCACCTGTTTTGTCACACACATAAATGTAAAAAATATCTGCACTGGTATTGTGAGGCTGATTGGACCCAGAGATAAAATCATACCACTTGAAAATGGATAAACCTTGAAGCTTATTTGCCCATCTATAAGTTGCTCTAGCTCCTGATCTTCAGTGAACTCTTTTTCATATTCATCAGAAACATCAGATTCAGTTAAATCTGAGACAAATGTTCCTGGTACTTTGCATGCACATGCAATTGCCTGTAACCAAAATTTTAACATGGCTGCATAAGAAACAGGGTTAAAATAAGATTCAGAAAAAATGGAGTGGGTGATAAGATAACTCAGTTCTAATTTTCATGTCTTGTATTCAAACAGCCGAAATGTTAGAAATTTTTTCTAAAACAGACACCTTTAGTAAAAGTTGACTTGACAGAAAATCTTCTTGCTCTCTAGTTCGCAAACCCTGAAATGATGAGAAAATCAATACGTAAATATAGCTACACTTCTCAATTTTACTTGTTCAAGATAGATAGAAGAAAGAGAGAGTAAAAATGATCCCACTATCACCTTAGAAAGAGTAACTGTCGATACCCAAAGCCGGTCCGATGTTCTTGTTGACAAGTGAAACCTAAATATAACAGAAGAAAAAAAAGAAAAAGGCAAGTATCTGTGTTACCACAAAACACAACAAAATGGGAGGCTGTGATTCTGGTGAATGTGACTAAGAGTGACCAGCGGAAAACTCACCAAAATGTCATTAACTACAAAAGCATATTAAACAATAAAGAAAAAAAAAAAAATTAACTCCACAAAAGTACACAATAAATCAACAGTTCTGCCAAAGTTTTGCTTAACTTTCATTTCGGAGTTATGAGCATCCAAGTCAAAGTTGAACAAACAAAATGGCAAAAACATGTAATCGATCTACCTTCTTAATCTTTCTATACATAAGTAGCCTGTAACAGAAGCTCAGGGATTCAGAAAACAGGAATCAAAACCATAAAACAAGGCATAAAATTTCAACTAGATTAACTGATTGCAACCAGTCAAGAGGGACTGGGATATTAACCAAATGCAATCAACCTTAAATCCTAACTATCTTTTAAATCAATAGAAACAAAAAAGAACAGCTTATACATTCTTTTTCTAATTTCTATTCAGAAAAAGGGTGCTCAACATGCCCATGAATTTTCCTAATCAGAAAGATTTTCTAAAAACCATACCTGTGATCCCCAAGTTTTGGACGCTTGCTAGCTAAAGAGCCAGTAAAACCCACACCAAGAACCGGGGAACCTATTGCAGAGTCAAAATGAAAGCAATACAAAAATCAGATTATCAAAAAATCAGTGAATATATTTATAAAATAAATAGGAAAACATACATAAACAATGGAGAAGTCATGTATTTACAGGTTCAGTTACTTCTTTTTTGGGGGGTTTGAAAAAGTGAACTACCAACCTCAAACAATGGAGCTCCTAGAAATTCGATAATTTAACAAGACGCATCACTACCATTCACTGATCACTCGAGATGCTATACTCACGCCAACAATGTGATGCTACGGTGACTTCGATACGTGCTCTAAATAAGGAATTGGAGAAGCTCCTAATGATGGAAGAGTGGTATTGGTGACAAAGAGCTCATACTGATTGGCTGCATAGAGGAGATGTGATGTAGGATAAGATGAGAATTTAGAAAGAGAATAGGTAGAAAAGCAAAGGGTGATAGAATTTAGGCAGAAACAGATGAATGGGTAGAACAGCAATAGAAAATCAAGACAAGAACTCAGAGAGAGAGATCTATAGGAGGAGAAAACTCAATAATCATTTATTAATTCATCATAGTCTAAAAAGCAATTACATAGCTAAGCCTATTTATAGATAGGCAATTGGACACAACTAGGAAAGTAGACAAATTCTAGAAACTAATAGAAACAGGAAACATAAATCTAGTTACCTAAAATTAAATAATACCTAATAATAAATCTAAATAATAATAATAATATAATTTC
>JXTC01000123.1:376204-424938 GCA_002914845.1 Trema orientale
ATAGGTAGAAAAGCAAAGGGTGATAGAATTTAGGCAGAAACAGATGAATGGGTAGAACAGCAATAGAAAATCAAGACAAGAACTCAGAGAGAGAGATCTATAGGAGGAGAAAACTCAATAATCATTTATTAATTCATCATAGTCTAAAAAGCAATTACATAGCTAAGCCTATTTATAGATAGGCAATTGGACACAACTAGGAAAGTAGACAAATTCTAGAAACTAATAGAAACAGGAAACATAAATCTAGTTACCTAAAATTAAATAATACCTAATAATAAATCTAAATAATAATAATAATATAATTTCCTAATATATTGTATTCCATGTCTACATCAAGATGCCAATACAAAATTTTTTCATGCTAAAGCTAAACAGCGAAAGAAAAGAAATACAATCCGAGGCATGGAAGACGAAAATGGGCGCTAGTGTGAAAAAGTGGACGACATCACTATGGTTATTGAAAGATATTTTTAGGACATTTTAACCTCTCGCAACCCAAGTGAAGACGAGATCGAATAAGTCATTTCTTTCGTTTGGCCTAGAGTTGTTCATGATATGAATGATAGATTGTCGGAACCTTTCTGTGTGGAAGAAATAAAAGATGCAGTCTTCAATATCGGACCGACTAAGGCGTCGGACCTAGATGGCGTCCACTCAGTTTTTTACCAAAAGCACTGAAATGTAGTTGGAGATAAGGTTGCTATTATCTGTCTTAACATTTTAAATGAAGGTCATAAATGTAGTTCTTATCCCGAAGATTGCCAACCCCAAGAGCTATAGACCCATCAACTTGTGCAATGTGATGTATAAAATTATCACCAAGGTCCTAACTAATAGGTTGAAGGGGATCTTACCATCGATCATTTCAGATGCTCAGGGTGCTTTTGTGCCCAGCTCGCTTGATCTCTGACAATACATGGTCGCTTGATCTCTGACAATACCATTGTGGCCTTCGAGGTGATGCATTCTCTGAAAAAGCGAAAAAATGGTTCTAAAGGATGGATGAGCTTGAAATTAGATATGAGTAAGGCGTACGATCGAGTGGAGTGGTGTTTTGTCGACGAGATGATGGAAGCCCTGGGGTTTTGTGTTGAATGGAGAAATGCATATACCACCCAGAATTTTCTTTCGTCATCAACAGGGTTGCTAAATGCTAGCTTATCTCTCAAAGGGATCTAAGACAGGGATATCCTCTATCTCCCGACCTGTTCCTACTCTGTGCCGAGGGTTTATCTGCTTTATTAAGCTCTACAAAACGACAAAACGAGATTGCACGTTTTTCTTGCTCAAGGGGTCCGAGGGTTAGTCATCTCTTCTTTGCAGATGATAGTCTCATTTTCTGTAAAGCTAGTGTTCCTGAATGCAAAGCAATTTTAGAGGTCCTGAGAAAGCATGAAGAGGAATCTGATCAATGCATAAATTTCGGGAAATCGTCAATGACTTTCAGTCCAAATGTGGAGGATGAAGATAGGAATATTATTCAAAACACTCTCAGGGTGACATCTTCTAACTCACATACAAAGTATTTGAGACTACCATCCATTATTAGGAGACGAAAAAAACAGATTCTAATGGATATCAAAGACAGAGTATGGAGGAAACTTCAACTCTGGAAAAGTAAGCTCTTGTCTATGGGTGGTTAGGAGGTGCTCATCAAAGCGGTAGCCATGGCGATTCCCACATATACCATGGGAGTTTTCTGTATCCCGAAATCGTTGTGCTTGGATCTTCAAGCCATGGTGGCAAAATTATTGTGGGGAGGTTCCGCTGACACAAAAAAAACTGCATTGGAAGAAACAGGATCCTCTTTGCTTTCCAAAACACAAAGGCGGACTAGGATTCAGAGATTTGGAGGTTTTTAATCAAGCTCTCCTCGCAAAGCAATAGTGGCGCATCATCCATGCTCCAGATTCTTTAATGTCCAGGGTTTTAAAGGCTAAGTATTTGAAGCACTGTTCTTTCTAGAGGCAAGAGAAGGCTCCAACCCCTCGCATATCTGGCAAAGTATCTGCTAGGGTAGACAAATCTTGAACTTGGGTATTAGGTGGTTGGTTGGGAATGACCAGTCTATAAGAATCTTTCAAGATCCGTGGCTTCCAAGGTTCACTACTTTTAAACCAGTTACTCCAGCATCTGGCTTATCATATAATTGGCATGTTGCAGATTTTCTATTTGAAAATCCAAGACGATAGAATGAGTAGTTTGTTCGTCAATTCTTTTTGGAAATTGATCATAATTTAATCCTCAATCTCCTGCTGAACTTTTGAGAAGTTACAAATTCTTTGTGTTGGCATTTGATAAACAAGGCCGCTATAGGTGCGATCGGGCTATAAAGCGGCCATGACTCACTTGCATGTGGTATCTTGCTCAATACCTGATCTGGCTAGTGGCTGGTGGAAAGGTCTTTGGAAGCTCAACATCCCCTTCAAGGATCAAAGTATTCCTTTGGAGGCTCTTCCACGCCATCATACCAACAGCTGCAATCCTAAATCTCAGAGGAATACCTCGTTCATCGAGTTGTTTCAGGTATGGCACTCTCGAAGAAACGATTAATCATGCTCTGTTCCAGTGCCCGTTCTCTTCCACCTGTTGGGAATAGAGTCCATGGTCTCAGGTTTTGCTGAAATATAAAAAGTTCCCATCATGAGGAGCTTTTGGTTCGTGTCTTTGCTGAACTATCCCGAGAAGATTTTGAGGCTTTCACTGCCACACTTTGTAGCCAATGGAATGAAAAAAATAGTGTGAGACATGGATCCCAGTGCCGTCAACCAAATGACCATAGAGAAACTCTTGTTTGGCTTTTCCATGAGTTCCAGCAGGCTCGTTTGAAGATTGACAGGGCTCCGTAGTCGGAAAACCGCCATGTCCATGTTAAATGGAACTGCCCTCCAGCAGGCAAGCTTAAGTTGAATGTTGATGCGGCTATCAACTCGAGCTCCAAGTGCATGGGTGTCGGAGGAGTGATCAAAAACTGTAATGGAGATGTTATAGATGTTTTCTCAAGGCGACTCGGTCTTTCTCCGAGTCCTTACGTTGCTGAACTCTTGGCCATGAAGGAGGTCCTATCGTGGTGTAAAGACAGAGTTTATGGGATTCACACGTTTGAGAGTGACTACCTCAACGCAGTCACGGCCGGCTGTTAACACTAAGAGGGGCTTTAACTCCTGAGGACTTTTTGATTGGAGATATCCAATCTTTGATGTTGAACTGCCATGTGGGCTCTTGCTGTTTTGTTCCTTGAGAAACCAATAACGTGGCTCATACTTTGGCAAAGTTGTGTCTTAGAGATGCTTGTTTGTTATTTTTACGTGTACTTTTGAGCTGTATAGCCCACCTAGTGGCTGCTGATCTTTGTTGAATTAAGTTATCGTTTTTCTCTCAAAAAAAATAAAAAAAAGGGTTAGTTCTAGTTCCTAAATACAACAAGCCACTGCATGACAATCCAGCAACTTGACCAACGAAAATATGCCCTATAAGAAGCTATTGTTCATCATTGAGAGGAATTCCATTTTCAACTATAATGCCTGTAAATTCCCAAAATTCTAGAGAATAATCACCAGCCCACTTTGATCTAATACTTTAGTACAAATATATATATCTAAATATGTATATATATATGAAAAAAAAAAAAAGGAACCCAATTCAAATTTAGTGATAGAAGCAATGAAAAGTAGGAAATGGTGATTAAAAACCTGGGGTGGAGAGCTTGAGAGCGCGATTATAGGCCAACAAAGCCATTTCTTCAGCAGTATTCTGGCTACAAAATTGGGTTGGAATCTGCACTAACCCAAATAAATAAATGAAAATAAAAAATAAAAAAAATACTAAGAAATAGAGGAGTGATGGAATGGTGAAACGACGTGGTTTTAGGGTAGTGACCTTGCCCAGTAACTGGATCATGGACATTCTGGAGTAGGGGACGAGGGTTTCAAGGACTGTGTTCGAAGCTCCAGGCGCCGATAGTAGCCACCCAACTGCCTGATTAAAAGAGTATTCATTATTTATCACTTTAATTCGATTAACATATGCCGCGGCGCGTGAAAGATCCGGGGAGAGAGAGGACCTGAGAGGCTCCGCCAGTAAGGTAGAGGGCGCACTGGGTTGGACGCGCGTGAATAGCGTCCACCACACCTCTGATCCAAGAGTCCGCCATGGCTTCCTGTTTTGTTTTCTGTGTGTGTTGTCTCGATCTAACGATTTCTTTCTTTGTTTTCTTTCTCCTCTTCTCCGCGCGCCTCTAGATAAGAATCATAAGATGATTAGGCTAGTCTAACGTTTAGGATTGTAAATGGGGCGGGGCAATGCGGGTATGGGCTTGCCCTGCCCCGCCCCGCTTTCGGTTCAGTCCCGCCCCGAAAGGGTGTGGAGCGGGATGGGGCCCGACCCTCCCCGCGGGGCAGCGGGTTGCCCCACCCTGCCCCGTTTTCCTTTTTTTTTTTAAGAAAAATAATAATTTTTTTTTAACTAACTTGAAGAAAATTAACATTCTTCAATTCATTAATTAAGAGTTTTTCCTTCAATTTAAAATTTGAACGTTCCAAAATGTCAAATTTCCAAAAAGTAATTTTAACTAAATGATGCTCTTAAGTATATTTTGGAAGTTAGATTGAAAACTAGACCCTGATGCTTTTTTGTATATTAGACGATTTTAGGTCTTATACTCGTATACCATTTACGATTTTGGGAAAAAGAGATTGGCAGTAGGGTATTTTGTTCATGAAAATAACTTAGTTATTTTATAAAACAAAACCAACTTATCACATAAGCTTTGAGCCATGACCCAATCATCTTCTGAAGGTGCACCTCTATACCTTGAATCACGTAGCTTACAACGAGTGAAGACATTCTTGTACAATAAAGCCGTACTCAACACCAAGTAAGTAGAGTTCCAACTTGTCACACAATTAAGGGTTAACTTTTTTATATATTGCACATGAATCATACGAGTAGTTTCCTCAAACTTTTCGTATCTTTTAACTAATGTTGTCCAATAAGTAATACTATCACGAATTCTGTCTACACTATCACCAATCACAGATAAACCATCTTTTATTATCAAATTTAAGATATGAGCACAACAACGCATGTGAAATAACTTCCCATCTAAAAGAAAACAACTGGAATGTAGCTTGTCCTTCAAAAGTAGAATCATTGCATCATTAGTAGCACAATTATTCACAGTCACTGTACTTTTCTTATTATCAATATTCCAATCTATCAAACACTCACCTAGTGCATCCGAAAGTATTGCAGCATCATGTGGATGTGGTACATACTTGAATCTCATAATTCTACTTTGTAAATTCCAAGAATCATCGATGAAATGAGTTGTCACGGTTATATATCCTCTCTTCTAATTATTAGCAGTCCACATATCAGTAATGATAGCTATTCTACTTTTATTTTACTCCAAAATTTGTATTGTCTTGTCCTTCTTAAGTCTAAAAATCTTTAAAATATCAAATCTAATAGTATTTCTAGAGACCACTTGGAATGAAGGACAAACAAAGTTCAAAAACTCAATAAACCCAACATGCTCTACCATGGACAAAGGGTACTCGTGTAGAATAATCATGTGTGCTAACTTTTTTCTTGCTACTTCAGGGTCAAAAGTATGGGTAGTAACTACAGGGCTTCCATCAGTTGTTTTGCTAGGATTCGTGACATTTTGAGCTTTTCTTATAGGACATCTATCTAAATGGTCATGTAAATATCTTGTCCCATTACAACTGTTGCCCCCTAAATGCCTTCCACAATGACCACAAACTGCTTTCATCACTCCATTAATTTTTTTCCTTTTAAAATACTCCCATACAATAGATGTAAGCCTTCATTTTTTTGTTCCACTCTCACTATTATTTTTCTTACTATCATTTTTTTCAATACCATGAGTTCGTACTTCTTAAGTGTCTACAGAAGGTACATACTCATCATCTTGACCACCAATGTCACATGATTCTGTTACTTCTTGAATAGACGACATATATATTGTATGTAAATAAACCCATCACCCAAATAATAAATAAGCCACAACAAAATGTACACGTACAAATATATATAAATCACTAGAAAACAAGCCACAACTCGTCTAATTCTGTTTTAGGAGGTAAGCATACTTTTATGGTTATAGTCTCTTTTTTTTTTTTCTCTTTCTCTCTCTCCATTATTGAGTACTATATATAGTAAGGATCACAAATTAAAAATTGCTCTGTTTCTACTTGAAACTTGAGCTTTTTTGCATTATATAATAATTGATCAGCTTAACTTCAAAAACTTCTCCTTTAAAATATTGTTGGCACAGTATAACTGTTACATTCACTCAAAAACATACAAAACTGGCTTTTAATGTACTTTTGTTAATTTATTGCCCCTTTTGTTCTTTAGCCAAGAGATTTTTCTTCCTTAATATCTATCTCATCTCTACATCCTGTGACACTTTTATCATTTTTTTCTCCCTTTATGAACAGGTGCTGAAACTTCATATGTATGGACAAGAACCACAGTACCACCACCACAAACGACATCATTTACTCCAACATACGAGTACCAAGAAATCACCCAACGACAACAGCAAGAGCAACCCAGAAGAAAATACAGAGGAGTGAAAAGCCCACAAAGGACCCTCAATTCAAGTTCAACCCATCATTGAAAAGCCACCAAAAAAAAAAAAAAAAAGGATTTGAAGTAGTAGCAGTAAAGCTATGCCGATATCAACAAGGATATATCAATATCACCCAATCTTGAAAATAAACACAGAAGCAAATACTCATACATATGGCATACTCAATAAAAAGAATATATCAATATCACTACTTTTGACCCTCCAGAAGCAGAATAATCAGTATAATCAGACTATACAATTCAAAAATTCAAACAAATGGATCTCAAAAATATTTTTTCAAAAAAGGAAAAAAAGAAAAGAAAAAAAAAAAGAATGAACTACTTGGTGAGAATGAGAGAGACAGAGAGAGAGGACCTTTGAGAAGTCCAATGAGCCGATGGGTGAGAGCTAGACGAGCAATCTGATCTCCAATGAGCCAATGGGTATGAGAGAGGGACAAAAAGCTATTGAGCGAAAGAGATGGGAGGTCGAGAGGCTGTTGTGACGGCTGGATATAAGGACTAAAATGAGGATAAGGAATGAAATCCCTGAAGAAAAAAAAAAAGGGCAGGTTTAAAACCCGCCCCACCCCGCAACATTCCCCGGTTAAGGCGGGGTTGCCCCACCCCGTGAGGGATTTTTGACATTCCTACTAACGTTGCCGTTCTACGAGTTCCAGGTCATCGCTGTTTTGTTTTGCAGTCGTTAGAAAACTTGTTTAATTAATTTATTTAATTACATATCAAGTGGGTTGGGCCGATCCGGCTCACATTTGATAGCTCACACGGGTTTTGCATCGAATTTAGGCATGGCCTGTCTAAAATATGGGCCAGCCCATACACTTATTAAAGGGTCTAACACGGACCACGAGTTCAGCCTTGTGGGCCTTAGTGGGTTATGCTGGCCGAATATAGACCTAATTTCGTTATTATTCTATACTTTAAAATATCAAATATATATTTATGTGGACTAAAATATGAGCCTAAATAAATTGAAAATAAACAAAATAAGTATCTAAATAATATTAAAAGTATATAAATGAAAATATTTAATTAAGATTTTTTTTAATTTTAATTGAGAAACATATTTAAAATTTTATATAAAATGACTAAAATGTGGACCTGCAAAAAATATGGATCGGGTTGTGTTGGTGCTGTGTTTTTTCTTTAGAGTGTGGGTCAGCCCACATTAACATCTCTAATTATATCTTAGCCATTGATATGATATTTTTCCTTTCTGATTTTTTTTTACTTTCAAAATATATTATTTTTAGGGTTAATGGCACAAATGATCCCTGAACTATCCAACTTGTGGCAATTTGGTCCTCAAAATTTTAATTGAAATAATTAGGTCCCTAAACTTTCTGATTTGTAGTAATTTGGTCCCTAAGTTATCTAAATTGCAACATGCTATTAAATTTTTTATCAAAAACACATGTGAGAAGTATGTGGTAGCATCTGAAAGTGTATTTGAAAAGTAATTTGAGAATTTCAAGCATAAAAATGAACAATCATAAAATAAAAAAAAAAATTCTATAAATTTGTAGCTCAAAAAACGCTAAAAAAAATATGAAGATTACATCTTTTCTTCTCACCAAATCCTTTTGTTCAATTTATTTTTCGTTAAATATATTTTCAGATACTATAATATGGTTCTCACATATATTTTTCGTCAGAATTTTAATAGTAGATTGCAATTTAGACAGTTCAAGATCGAAATTACTACGAATCAGAAATTTCAAGGACTTAATTCCCATAAGTGAAACTTTAAGGATCAAATTGCCACAAACTGAATAGTTCAGACACCATTTGTGCCATAAAGCCTTATTTTTACTATAGTTATTAGTGTTACAGTTTGATCAGTTTTAACCTTAATTTTTTTTTTTTGATAATAAAAAAAGGCGGATGAGATCCCGATGGCGAGTCACTTCCCAGAGCTACCCCCATTCGGTTGGGCTCCCAAGGGCGACATGGGGGCTCGAACTCATGACTTCACCCTCCCTAAGTGAGAGAATGCCTTAAGTTCAAGCTCCTTGCCACTTCAACCACCCCATTGGGAGTAACCTTAATTAAAATTAAGTGCATCGAATTGTATATGATTTGACTAAATTAGGCACTACTTATGTTTGTTGTATCGTGTGGTGTGGTATAGTCTTGTTTATGTCGTTTGGGTATTATGCTTATACTTAATTTGACAAATTCGATCACTTGAAATTTTACTCGTTTTTTTTTTCACTTTTAATTTAATTATTTCATAAGAAAAGACAATAGTTATACATTAGTTATAAAAATATAATCTATCAAAGTAAAAGCTCCAAATTAAATTTGAAAAAGTAATAAAAAATTATTTAAACAAATTATATAAAGTCTAGGGTAAACTGTAAAAAAAAAAAAAAAATCCTCAGATTTAGGTGTAATTTAAATCCTAAAATTTGGACCCTGCAAAATTTTACCATGAGATTAAAATTTTCTGAAAATTAATATCCCAAATTGACTTTTTGAATAACATTAACTAGTAAAAGACAATAATATACTCAAAATTAAGAAGAATAATAAGGACTAATCTAGTTTTACTTATATTATTATTATTTTTTTCGTGACTAAAATTGATCAAAAAGTCAGTCTAGGATACTAATTTTCAGAAGTTTTTAATCTCGAATTATTATTTTACAAAGTCCAAAATTTAGAGTTTAAATTACAGAATACTCAAACTTCATATTATTTTTTTACAGTTCACCTTAAAATATATTGCAGTGCAGTTTGAAGCGTGAATATTTTTTGTAAACTGCAAGTTTGAATATTTAATGAACGGCGTCCAACGAAGATGATGTGGAGCAATTTGACCAATTTTCAATGGTGCGTTAGTACTTTTTATCTTTGCTAATTTTTATGGACTAATGTTCATTATATAAGAAAAGAGAGACAAAAGGGAAATAAACTTAAAAAATATATAAAATATAAAGAGTAATAGTGAGGACATATCAGAAAATTTTAAATAACGTGATGTGATAATGACACAATTCTAAAGCTATAGTTACCTTCTAAAAATTTAATGTTGCTCTAGAGTATATGATGTTGTACGTGTTTAAAATACAATGAATTCCGCTTAATTCATTATTAGCATTTATTATCATTCAAACGAAATTTGTAATCACACTTCTAATTCAAGATTTATGTACTTTTATATGTTTAATGGTTCAAAAGAGATTTTCTTATTTGATAGTTCAATTTTTTTTTTCTTTTTTGGGACTCAAACTACAAAGTTATTTAAGGTCACTTTGTATTACTATGTTGTGCTGCAGCTATGTCGTACCTTTGTTATTATTGTGCTGTGAGCAAGAAGCAACTGTGAGAAAAAAGGTCTACACATTTAGTAAATTTAATTTACAAAGCGAATTTAATTTATAAAACGATTGTGATGTTTAATGGCCAGTTTGATATTATAGTGTTGTGTCATAATCCTGCTATAATTGTGTTGTAAGCAATGAGCATCTCTGAGAAGAAAAAAAAAATAGGCGTCTGATAAATTTTGTTATCAAAACTGTTGTACTATTTAAAACTATCATGTAAGTATTTTGGTAAACTCTAAATTATATGTGTTGTAAAATAACATTTTAAGAAATTTGTATTAATGATAGTGGAATTAACTTTATAAAAGTAACACTTACCATGTTTACCAAATTATGCTTAAAATAGTAGTTACATAAAATCTTTTAAAATATGTTGACTAAAAGTAAGAACTTACCAAATGCATGTCTTTTTTCTTTTTTTTTTTTTACTTACCACTTCTAAAAACTAAAAGCATCATCTAGAGTCAATCCTAAACAGAGCTTATCATGTAAATGTTAGGTAAACTATAAATTTTGTATTATGACAGCAAAATCAGCTTTAAAAAGCAACCTTTACCCTATAGCGACTGCACAACAACTTTGAAAATATGTTTGACTAGAAGCAAAAACTAACCAAACACCTCTCTTCTCTTTTTCTCTAGCAATTTTTAAAAGCTAAAGAGTTAGAATCAATTCCAAAGAGGGCCGAATCAGTAGACTTTCAACTACTATGCCACCCCACTCAATGGTCTTTTCATGGTAGTTTGAAACTTAAGATAAGAAACATAAAGAAACTTCTATCCCACTAGCTTAATGCCCTAGAATAACTCTATGGAACAATGACATGGAATAGATTATGAAATTAGACAAATTCAAATATGTTATAGACTTTTCTATTTGGATGCCCATTATTGTGGAGCATTTACAAGCCCAAACCCAAGCTCAATAATACATTGAATTGTAAAGATTTAACCAAATAAATTTGTTGATATAGTTTGGTGCAATTATAGCCAAATAAAATGTATGGATATACTTTGCCTAAATAAATAAGTGGCTATGGTTTACCCAAAAAAATGAATGGTTAGAGTTTATTCATCAATGTCTATTAATAGAGACATTTGTAAGAGTTTATGTATCTCATTCAAATCTTTTTCCTTTCATTAAGAAATAAATCATTCTCTCATCTATCTCTTTGTGTTGATATTCTTAAGTTATAATATCTATTCTATATATATTTTATAACAAAAAAGAATAGCTTAAAATACATAATACAATATTAGGCCCATCCGTTAAAAGTCAGCTTCTTGATTAATTCTCTCAATTGTTATAGACACAACAAGATTATTAACTCAATATTCCGTAATGTTAGTGCTTTAGTTAGATACTTTTGACGAATCACAGCGGTCCATTTCCATAAACAACAAATGTAACTATTAAAAGCACGTCTACTATTTTTTTTTTCCCTAGCAAATTGTACTATATTCATCTTAATTATGGTACATGGAACAGAGTTCTCGTCCAACCTACTAATCGATTATGGCATAGCTAATTTTGTTAGGATTTATTGTTATTATTATGTAAATTAATAAGGTAAACTGTAAAAAAATATCCTGAGGTTTAGGTATTTTGCAATTTAAATCTTAAAGTTTAGATTATACAAAATAATACATTGAGATTAAGAAATTCTAAAAATTAATACCCTGAGTTGACTTTTTGAATGACTTTAACTGATAAAAGACAATGATAACATCAAATTTAAAGAGAATAATAATGATTAATCTAGTTTTAATGGGGGATATTATTATTTTTTCGTAACTAAAATTATTCCAATGTATTAATTTTCAGAAATTCTTAATCTCAATGTATTATTTTGTAGAGTCTAAACTTCAAAGTTTAAATTGTATAACACTCAAACTTAGGGGTATTTTTTGTAATTCACTCAAGTTAATATAGAATTGTTATAAATATTAATATTGTTTTGGAATAATATCAAAAAAAAAAAATCACCACCTTTAGTGTTTTATCAAAAAAAACTCACACCATTTCATTTATAACAAATTAAACCTTTACTTTACATTTTCATATCAAATTGAACTGGGCCCATACACTGAGACTAAATTGGAAGATTAGTTTGTTAAAAAAGATAATTTTATCCTTTAAACTTATAAAACATATATTACAAATATTAAATATTAAAACTAATTATTCTTATTTCTTTTTTTTTAATATTTCAATGAAAATAATAATTATTAAGAATAAAAACTTTTGTCATTCTTTTTCTTTTTAGAATTTATTTATTTTTGAATAATTTAAACTCATTTTAGTTTCAATATTTATTATTTTTACTTAAAATGATTAAAAAAAGAAAGATTTAAAATTTTTGTCATTCTCTCTTTCTTTTTTTAAATTTAATTATTTTGAATAATTTAAACTCTTGAAAAAAAAGAAGAATAAAATGAGATTTTTTTTTTAACTTTTGTCATTCTTGTTTTAAAATTATTTTGAATAGTTGAAACTCTTATTATTTTTAGTAATTATAATTTTCACTTAAAATATTTTTTTTTAAAAAAAGAAAGACAATAGTAAGTGTTTTCAATTAAAATTGTCTTTTTAAACAAACTAAAGTTCCAATTTTGATTAAATATGTGGATCCGGTCTTATTTGATAGAAAAATTCAAATTGAAAGTTTAATTTGATACAAACAAAATGCGTGTTTTTTTTTATAAAATATTAAAGGTGGTGGTTTTTTTTTTATATTATCCCTATTTTTTTAAGGGATTATTATTTTTTTTATTTTGCTTGAATAGGATTATTTTACTTTATTGAGTGAAGAGTTAATATAAGATTAGTAGCATATTATAGAACAACTTGCAATTATTTATTGACGAGGCCATGAATTGTTGGTAAGCTTCATATGATACTGGTCTGGCCTCGCAACAAAAATTCTTTGTACAGGTGTCAGCAGGACAACTTCTGCATATTTATCTGTGTTCACCATCTTCACAACCCAGATTAGACTGATGGACAAAAAGGTCGCTTTGCTCATAAAAAGTGAAAAAAGTATCTTATTTAATTATTATTTTCTGCTGTAAAGTACTGCGTAGCGTAGCGTTGTATCCCTGTACCTTTAAAAGACGAGAATAAAAACAAAAACTTTTTTGAGAGAGCTAGCAAGGTAGCGTTCAATAAATAAAACATAGTAGGTTGTAACTTGTAATGAATTACACACACTTAAATTATATGACTAAAATTATGAGTAATTCAAGATTACATATGAACAAATTATATTCAACATTTACTATTATGGTTCATTTTTTTTTTCTTGAGATATTATGGTTCAGCCTAATTGAAGTGCAAATTCAACTGTGATTTCAGTTTATATGCTTCTTCATAAAGATGAAAAAAGTCTTTTCCAAATATGATGATTCTTTGTATAATTGACTGGTTAAATAAAAATAAAAAAAGACAAAATTTTGCTGTTAGAAAATTTTTATTGAAATGACACTAATTTGGACATTTCCGTTGCTTTAATTTTGTAGAGAAATAGTGAAGTGACTGAACTTCAGGGAATGATTGGTTACTTGTGTCCACATCTGACACATCTGGCAGTGTTGCGAACATACAGTGAAATAATTTGCATTTAATATATGTGTATAGATATATATTAGGAATTCTCTTTTATATTTTTTTAACATTTCTCAATCTCACTGATATTACTTTATTAAAATATTAAATTGAAAAGTGGAGTCCACGTTTAAACAATAAGACTGAAGAGTGTATATATATAAGAAGGACTAGGAGACTTGTTTTCAACTAACATGATAGCTTCAAAAGATTTTCATGTGCTAGAAATCAGGATCATTCATGATCTGTTTGATAGGCGAGATTGAACCGGACTCGACTATTGTTTATGACTAGATTGGATTTGTATTATAATTTGTTTAGTGGATTGTGAAACTGAAAGATGAGATTAAATAAGGGTATATTTGACATGACTTTTAAAGATCTTTTAGAACTGAAAAGTTATTTTTCGAATTATTTGGATGAATACTCATAAAGTTTTTTGTTTCCATTAAAAAGACTTTTTTGTTATTGACTTTCACTAAATCACTACACATGATTTTATTATTTTTCACTTTTTCATGTTGAAAAATCACTTGAAAAGATAAAACAAAAATGGAAACAGACTTTCGAAAAAATTAATACGGAGGATGAAAGAACTTAACTTGGTGAGACCAAGAAGTTATAACCGCTCCATCTCTCCTTTTCCTATTCCTTTCTTACCATTATTCCTCTTATCAAATAATGGATTTTCGTTCTTCTTATATGTCTATCTATCCTTTCACAAAATCATGATGGAAATATTAATATTAGTGTATATATGAAGCTTTGATTTTAGAAGTAATATCAATAACAACATCAGTTTTGAAAGTATTTCGAAAATGGCTGAAATTTGTCTCGTATTTATATTGCATAATATACTAGTTTTGACTGAAATTTGTCCTGTATTTTTATTGCATAATATACCTATGTAATAGAAAAAATTATTAACTTTAACTTCATAGATTAATTCTAAACTTAGAATGCAATTGTTATGTGTCTAATCTTTTATTGAATATATTGTTTTATACTAGTATCTTATAAATTATAATTAGTTCTAAATTACAATAAAAAAAATTAAATTCAACGATAATGTAGAAAACCTCAAATTGTTTAAAATCAAAAATAGTTTTAAAGGTCATGACACTTTTACAAAGATTCAAATATTATATATATAGAGTGAGATTTCAATAGGCATTTTTGTTTTTCTATAGATATTTTGACCAAGTTAAAGTGACTTATAATAATAGGTTAATTCTACTTATTTTCATTCTAATAACAACTCATAAAAAGAAACTACATTATTTTATATATATATATATTTTGAATAGCTATGCAAAGGAATTAAATTAATAACTAGCCAAATCAGCTACACAAAAAGCACAAATTTCTAAAAAAACTAGAAACATCCCCCAAGATACATCTTATATCATCCCAATTCTAGGAAGAGTGTAGGCTATCATATTCATTTTACAAGAAATATGATTAGATATGTCACTTCCCACTAACAGAAAAACTCTTTCAAGGCGCTACTCTTCACGGCGTCCATCAGTAAATACCACAACAGTCTCCCCTCACGGCTCCGTAAGTATACACTACAGCAGACCTTGTTCACGACGTCCATCAGTAAACGCCACTAGTCCCGTCCATCAATGTCAATGTTATAAATTGCTAGGCTCAATGACTCCAAAGAAAAATCTCTGACATGGAGATATTCAAAACACCCACAAAATAAACTATAGGAAAAAGGACTCTCTAGATCTAGATCATATTGAAACAGAATTGAAGGACATCACAATAGAAAAAAAAAAATACACTAAAAAATAACCCAAAACGTCACAGATTTAGATCTGGGTGTACTAAAAGCAAACTAAAATAATAAAAAAATAACTCAAAATACCACAGATCTAAGTTTGGATATAATAAACACACCATAGATCTAGATCTAGATGGATAACTGCGTTTACAGATAAAATGATTATTTAGAAAAAAACAGAAAGAAAATGAGAAAAATCCTATACCGGGGAGAGGAAAGATCCCCTTCCTCGGTAGGAGAGGCACCTACTAAGAGAAGAAAAGAGGAAGCGGCTCTTCGGAGGCTATCAGAGGGAGAAAAAATGACGTCCAGTAGTATGTTATTAGTACGATACTACATTATTTTATATAAGTCTCTTATAAATTATAATTAGCTCTAAATTACAATAGGAATTAAATTCAACGATAATCTCAAATTGTTTAATATTAAAAAATAGTTTTAAAGTAAAAATAGTTTTAAAGTTCATAACACTTTTACAAAGATTCAAATATCATATACATGTATATATATAGGATAGATTTTCAATATATATTTTTATTTTTTTTTTTTCCACTGATAGATATTTTGACCAAGTATAAAGTGACGTATAATAGCAAATTAATTCAACTTATTTTCATTCTAATACCAATTCATACAAGGAAACTAATTTACTTCCAATTTCAAATTTCAACTCCATTCCTTGCAGAGAATGAGATTTTGGAATTTGGTTTCTTTTCTATAATTGTGGAATGGACAAATAAAAATCAATTTAAATTTATGTCCAACTCGAATCATTTTCTTCTCTATTTTGATTTATTATATTTTTTTAATTTTGGTATAATTAAATTTTATTCGTACGGACTGTTTTTTTTTTTAGTTTAATTACCATGATTGTTTTTAGATAAGTGTAGGTTGTGATACATTTCTTTATTCTTAAAATTTTTAATTATTTGTAATATGAATGTTATTTTTATAAAATTGTTGGTGTGAATTTTGGTCTGTGAAACAACGCATGTCATACGCCTTCAAGTGGTTCCTCTTGAAAGAAGCTAAAAAAAAGATTTGATATACGTGTCATCTGTACAACCTTGAATAAGGTTGTAGATAGATTTTTCACCAGCTAGTAATGGTGGTACCAATATGGTACCTGTCAAATCTCCTCTCAGAAAGATGGTAAAATAGTACTCAATGAAGTACTAAATGAATAGTAATGATACTATGTATTTTTTGGAAGCAGCAAGAGAGAATGTGTATGAGAGAGGAGAAAAGGCAAAGAGGCAATTAGGATTTTAGGAAATTGTGACGACTTACCTTATATGTGAGGTATAAAATACTATTTACAGTGACCTTGTGGTCCCAAAATTCTTGGATTGCCAGCCATGTTGTCCCTTTGAAAAATAGAATGGAATCTCATCTACCTTCTCTACGGACAAGGGATATTTGATTGGGCCAAGTGTTAGTTATTATGATGTCAACGCTGTTTTTTGTGTATTGTTGTAGTAATGCTTCAGTCGCCTAGTGGTCGAAATCCTCTTCTTGGTTGGCGAACATGGTTAGTCAATTGTTGATGGCTTCCTCATATATAAGCGTTCAGATCAACCCGTGCCGCTGATAACATTTTGCTAGGATTTAAGAGTCCAATGGGTTCCATTCCGGCCGATCATGTTACCAGCCTGCCTGGTAGCTGCTCGGCCCATAGTTAGATTTGTGTCGTTTTATATTGGCTACGACATGCTGTTTTGGTGCTCCTATTTATGCCAAGGACATGAGTCGTTGTCTAAGTGATCAAAGAAAATTACCCCATCAAAATTAATTATCAAAATTTTCTTTTGATTTTTATTGATATTTTTAATTTGGTTATTTTAGTATGAATTAATTATTATTTTTGAAATCTAATTACTTATTTTTTTTTGGCCTAATGTGGAGGTGATGGCGTTGTTTCAAAAAAAAAGTCACCAAGTTATATTATAATTAAAATTTTTTTGAATAAATATGAATTAAATTTTACTTAAGAATTCAATAGTTATTTAAATGTCAATTTAGATTAATTAGGTATGGAAAATTTGATTATTAGGAGTTAATTAATGGAAAATTATTTTTAAAAAGGAAAAAAAAAAAAGCAATGTTATGGGGGCACCGGTGCTGCCTAATATCATAATAACGTGTCAGTCTATTATTGGATAATTCTAATTAATAAGCTGGGTCCTACATGAAATTTAATTATAATTAGTCAGCAACAAACTGATAGATCTTGTGTGTTTGGCACCAAATGGTACTCTGTAGCATTCCTCAAAAAAGAAAAGTCCAACTGTAATAAACAAGTTTCCCACCTTATAAATCAATAAATGACATTCGATATTAACATAAACATGTAGTATAATAGAATTTGTTGGTACAATTACGCATTTCATTCTAGTCATCCAATAAAAATCAAATAATTCAAACTAGAGTACTCGTCAGTGATAAATATAATAATACCAATTTAAGAAGCACATATATATACACTAATCTTTTGTTATTACTTGTTATGAATCATAAGCTTGAGACTTGGGTTTGTTTTTGTTACCCTTGACTATATATATATTGTGAAAAAATTTCAATACTTCTAGCGATATTTTCAAATGTCACTAATATTCGTGAATATTTTGATATTAACTTATTTTATGTGGATACTTCATGCACATCAATATTTCACAAGATTAACGATATTTGTACATATATATATATACACACGAATAAAAAAAATTTCCATACTTTTCTAGTATAATATATATACACACGAGTAAAAAAAATTTCCATACTTTTCTAGTATATCCATGTCACACTAGAAAGAAAAAAAATGTCAGTCATTTCAATCCCTCAATGCATGCCTGCCAAACAAAAACAAGTACTTTCTTCTTTTTTCTCCGGGAAAAAAAAAAAAAAAAACCCCTAAATTAAATGGATGCAACGAATCCCAGTTGTGCATTGAAGTGGACCTGCGTGGGTACTATTACAAAGCACAGCCATGAGCAGAGAGACTTTAACTGAGGTGGTGCTCTCTTCCCACTCCATTACCCTACAGACTGTTTCTTTTTTTTTTCCCCTCCTTAGTAGACTTTTTTTTTACCATTTTACAATTAAGACCCTATAGGCTATAAGAAATTACTACTTTATCTTTTTAAAGGCCACGCTCTATCAAAGTCTCAATAAAGTGGGGGTTCACCACTGACAAACGGCTACCTCCGAAGTTCACGTGTCGATGTAGCTTCAATTTCTCGCTTTGCATTTAATATCATGATATTCTCAATTACTCTCTCCAATAAATTAAAAAAAAACACTTTTCAATTATTGTAATGCTGATTGTTTTTTTTTTTTTTTAATGGTACTTCTATTTTGCTTTTAATTAATCGTCTTTAATTATTAGACTAGTTAATGTGTTTACTTAGAGCATTTCCAAGGGAATACTTTAACTCATATTAATGTTAAATTTTATTCCTTAAAAAAAAGAAGGTATATGAGTTTAATGATATATTAAATTAGTTGGACACCTAGTATTATTCTTATATTAAATATATTTTTTTAGCATATGTTACTTCTTGTGTCAAATATAGCACCAAAAAAAAAAAATAATGTGTTTACTTAGATCATCTCCAAATGGAGTGTTTGAATTATGCTAATGCTAAATTTTAGTTAGAAAAAAAAATAAAGTATATGAGTCCAATTACATATTATATTTAATATATTTTTTAGCACGTGATATCTTTGTGTTAGATATAGCATAAAAAAAAGATAATGTGTTTATTTAGAGTATCTCCAAAAGGAGTGCTTTAACTCACGCTAATGTTATATTTTATTACATATATATATGTGTCAAATGACGTATTATATTTAACAAATTTTTTAGTATGTGTTATTTTTTGTGTTAAATATAGCACAAAGAGAGCATGTGTTAAAATTTACAATATTGTTATAACGTATGTTTAAATTTATAATGTAACCGTTAGTTTAAATCTAAATTTTATATACATTTTATAATGCATAAATAACATCATTTTAGATAATATTAGGTATCCCATGATTTATATCTAATTTTTAATACCAACATATATGGTATATAAGTTATCACATTCAATTAGTGAATATAATTAATTTATTATCCTGATTAATTAAATGTCGCATTTATTCATTTTTTTCATGTAATATCTAATATAACTAAAAGGCAAACTTCACTACTCAAATTTATATGAATAACAACCATCAAATTCTTGTTAAGTTATAGCTGACATGTTTCGATACATAAATAGCCATTAATAGGCTAGATGAGAAAATGCAAAAAAGTACTTGTGGTGTTTTGTACCATAATTAATAGTAGAGACGAGCATAGGTCAGATTGTGGGGATGAGTTGGACTGGTTGCACTAGTGACCCAACCCACCCAAGAACGTTTCAATTTGTAATTTTGCAATCTGTAAGCTGCCCATTTTATTGGTTGGGTTGGGTTAATTTTTATTTTTATTTTAATTTCCTTTCATAGATCTCTTACTTATTATTATATATTCATGCTTGTAAATTACTAATCACACTTTACAAAATCCTTTATAATCTTCTCAAAATCTTCAACATCAATAAGACATAATACTAAAAAGGAAAAAAAAAACATAGATCAAATAATATTTAAAACATATTAGACAGACATAATTTATATTGGGCAGGTTATAACTCACTCCCAACTCAACCAAATTTATATTGTACGGGTTGAAATCAATCCTAGTTTAACCGATTAAATTTATATTAGACGGATTGAAGTTAATCCTAGTTTAACCTAGGTTGCTTCTCCTTTGGGTATGTCGGTTAAAAATGAGGGGATTAATCGAGTTAGTTTGTTATGTTTTCACTAGTCACTTCTAACTAATAAAGATGTGAATCCATATGTAAATTTTAAGGTGGTGTCGACATCTTTATAATTGTGTGATACTGCCATATTAGGTATTATATGTGCATGGTGTCCCGTAACATTGCTCAACTAGATAAGATAAATAGGACAACAAGGTGAATAATGTTTGTTAGAAAGTCTTCAAAAATTTTGTAGTTGTTTGTAATTTTAAAAATTAATTTTCATAAAATATCAACCAACAACTTTTCAATAATAACACAGTGGTAGTAAACCATAACAAGACCATAAAAACTTATAGATACATAAAAAATAACTTATTTTTAGCTCTCTAACTTTAGATTTAGTCCCATTTTGACCAATGACTTTTGAAATTGCCTATTGGAGATACCCGATGTATGACGTTTCCCAGTTTGACCCTTTTGTCACTATTCCATTACAAATTAATGGAAAAAGTCTCACTCTCAATTACAACCCATAAATTATTATGAAAATATTTTGGCCCTCTACATTTAAAATACTCATATCTTAGCATCTTATTCATCAAAGTCTCTCATTTTCATTTCTATAGTCACTTTATAATTAAAAACAAACAAAAAAAAGAACATGTGCAACTGATTTAAGGCTTTTATCAATGATATTTTAAGCAATTTGAAAGACAAATTGTGATCTAAAAATATTTTTCAAAAAAATTATTTTTATATAAAAATTAGTGATTCTCTTGTTATCATATTTTAGTTTTGAAGTTTTCTTGATCTTCTTTAGATTCATCATGCTAGGTAAGTGTTACATTAAGTTCAAATATAACTAAAATATACAATATTTTTAAGTTTTAGTACAAAAACCTCCAGTTATCTTACATAATTTTTTTTAAAAAAATTGATTTGAACATTAAAAACGAGTGCATCCTATTTATGTTTGAATTTATTGTAATATTCACCTAGCTTGATGAGTCTAAAGAGAATCAAAAAAAATTTTAAAAACTAAACTAAGATCACAAAGGAATCACTAATTTTTGTACCGAAATAATTTTTCTATTATATATATATTTAAATAAAATAAAAATTTGCTACAACTTCATTTTTGTCCTGCAAACTACTTAATATATTTTTGTTAAAAATCTTGTGTGAGTGACATGTGCTCTTTTTTGTTTGCTTTTATATAATTGTGAACTAAAATTAATTAATTGTAAATGACTTATATTCATATCATTTGTGAATATATATATCATAATTATAATTTTAGTTGTAAATATTTTGTATTCATGTCATTTGTGAATCTACATTGTGATCATGTCATTTGTGAATCTACATTGTAATCATATGGAAACATATTAGGATTTTGGCATGATTAGTCCATGAATTTTTCGATAATTTGTAATATATCCCCTGAACTTTTTTTTTGGCAATTAGGATCCTGAATTTAGTATTTTTGGCATGATTAGCCCCTGAATTTTTCGTTGATTTGCAATGTATCCCCTGAACTTTTTTTTTCGTAATTAGGAGCCTGAATTTAGGATTTTTGGCATGATTGGCCCCTGAATTTTTTGCTGATTTGCAATATATCCTCTGAGTTATGTGCAAATTTTTTAAGGGCATAATGGTTATCTCACTTGGTTTAGAGACAAAAATAACAAATGGGAGTTTGGAGGGGGAAAAATAGTTTTGAAATTCAAATTTTTAAACAATTAAAGAATAAATTACAAATTAACGAAAAATTCAAGGGCTAATCATGCCAACAACCCTAAATTCAGGGTCCTAATTGCCAAAAAAAAAGTTCAGGGGATACATTGTAAAAAATTATAAATTCAGGGTCCTAATTGCCAAAAAAAAAGTTTAGGGGATACATTGCAAATCATCCAAAAATTCAGGGAGTAATCATGTCAAAAATTCAACATATTATACAAGTAACTAGGCCATATAACATAATGCACAAAGTAATACCAAAATAATAATATATTATTAATATGAACATATTTTTCTACATAAAAGTTAAATGTTTTTATGAGAATTCCAAACAATGTTATTAGACATTATATAGTATCTAGCACCTCACAATGTGTCTGAAATTCAATTTATTAATTATAATCATTTAATAATAAACAAACACGTTATATAATATTGGACACTATATAATACCATAATGATAGAACAAATTTTTTTTTTAAAAGAGTAATAATAAGGACACCAAAATCCTTCACCTAAAATTTACACCATATAATGTGACATGTATTTCAATTACTCTTTATTTTTAATTAGGACTACCACACTACTTGAAGTTACGTGGCTAAAAACTTACACGACACAACTCAATTAACGCCTCTGTGAACATTGCTGCTATTATCATCTTATGATAATATTGAAGAACTTAGTAATCTTTACATTATTTCGTCAAAAAAATAAAAGTAATCTTTACATTACGTTACCGCATAGTGTGGTAAAATAAACGTTCATCAAGTTCACACGTGACATACATCCACAAAGTGCCAAAATTGGGTCCAACAAAAATTAGGAAGAATTAGGACCATTAATTTATTATAATCATCTTAAACCAAACATAATTCGTCAAACCTGGGGTTTTTTTGGTATGATGAATGACAGTAAAGAGTACAGAAACAAATAATAGAAATTTGTATTGGCTTTCCCGATGAAATTAATATATACAGGCTCACTGTTGGGACACATGAGTGACCCTAATCATATTATGTTCCCTTAACGGTTCATAACCAAGAGGGTACAATCATGACTGTCCAATGCATTGACTCCAAATTACATTAACTTTTTTCATTTATTTTCAGAACATATAGAAAGAAATATGAAATTTCAACTAGAATCATCACCTTTATATTTTCTGGCAATTGAAAAGAAAAGAAAAATATGTATAACTAAAGATCAACCACTAATAAATAGCAACAATTATTTTAACTTAAAGTTCAACTTAAGACCTTAATATACGAGGCCAATGTGAATACCAATTAAAGGTAAACTCATGAATGCAATATAATTACTTCATTGATATATTGCTTAATATTTGACCTCAATATATAATACATATGTGAATACCAATCAAAGTAAATTTACGACCACATTATAATTATCATATCCATACATTATTAATCAATGTTTTTATTTGTATTTTTATCATACATGAACTTGCCTATCGTATGTACATACCCATAATTTGGTATAAAATAAAAATAACCATTTATAATTTATAGCTGAAAAAGAAATTATGGGTTTTGTACATTTTATTTTATATTTTGCAATATTGATTATGATTATCTAACTAAGATCAGCTTGTATCTGTATGCAGGAAGGGAGCCAATGGAGCCAACAAAGAGATAGAGATGTTGGTCAGTATAAATTAAAAAATGGAATGGTACCGCAAAAGCAAGAGGTTCTTACAACAAAATATCGCGATAAATTAACTCGATACGAAAAATAGAGGAATTTCTCTGCACAAGATGTGGACTCTCTCAACAACTCTCACTTTAGCTCTTTGTCTGTTCTTTTCCTCTTAAACGTTTTTTTTCCATCTTCCCAATGCCTTAGCTAGCTCCACCTTTCCCATTCTCCCAACACTTTTTCGTCTCTCTTCTCCATCACTGTCAAAGCTTTCACACTCTTCTTCTTCTTCTCTCTCTCTCTCCTCCCTTTCTCTCTCTAAATGTTCTTTCTCAAGCTCTCTTCACAGCTCTACATCACTTGGTTTTCTGGGTTTAGAAAGGTAAGCCTGTAAAACCCTTTGCTTTGTCTTTAGCTTCTCTTGAAAAAAATAAATAAATAAAAAGATAGAAGCAAAAATGGTGGCTTTGGTTTTGTTTGTTCTTTTTCTTCTGTGCAACTCGCATGGACTTGTGAGTTCATTAAATGGTGAAGGGTATGCCCTTTTGTCGTTTAAGCAATCCATTACACAAGACCCAGAAGGGTCTTTGAGTAACTGGAACTCTTCTGATGAGAACCCTTGTACATGGAATGGTGTTACATGCAAGGAGCTTAGAGTGGTTTCACTCAGCATTCCAAAGAAGAAGCTTGTTGGGTTTCTTCCTTCTTCTCTTGGGTCCATCTATGGGCTCCGCCATTTGAATTTAAGGAACAATAAATTGTATGGAAGCTTGCCAGTTGAGCTTTTTCAAGCTCAGGGGTTGCAAAGCTTGGTCCTTTATGGAAATTCCTTATCTGGGTCTGTCTCAAATGAGATTGGGAAGCTTACGTATCTTCAGACTTTAGATTTGTCTCAAAATTTCCTTAATGGGTCTGTTCCTGGTTCAATTGTTCAGTGCAAGAGGCTCAGAACCCTTGATATTAGTCAGAATAATTTCACTGGTTCTTTGCCAGATGGGTTCGGAACTGCTTTTGTTTCGCTGGAAAAGCTTGATCTTTCTTTCAATAAGTTCAGTGGTTCAATTCCTGGTGATATTGGGAACTTGTCTAGCTTGCAGGGCACAGTTGATTTGTCTCATAATCTTTTCTCTGGTCCTATCCCAGCTAGCCTTGGTAACCTTCCTGAGAAGGTCTACATTGATCTTACTTATAACAATTTAAGCGGTCCGATACCCCAAACTGGTGCTCTAATGAACAGAGGACCAACTGCTTTTATTGGGAATCCTGGACTCTGTGGCCCCCCGTTGAAGAACCCCTGCTCGTCAGAAACGCCTGGTCCGGGTTCACCTTCCTCATTTCCATTTATACCAGATAACTCTCCACCTCAGGATTCTAATCCTGGAAGGAGTGAAAAGGCCAAAGGTTTAAGTAAGAGTGCTGTGATTGCTATCATAGTGAGTGATATAATTGGTATCTGTCTTGTTGGGCTGCTTTTCTCCTATTGTTATTCAAGGATTTGTTCGTGTAGAGGTCGAAAGGACGAACACAGGTTTGAGAAGGGAGGAAAGGGAAGAAAAGAGTGTCTGTGCTTCAGGAAAGATGAGTCTGAGACTCTATCAGAAAATGTGGAGCAGTATGATCTTGTGCCGTTGGATACACAGGTGGCTTTCGATCTGGATGAGCTTCTAAAGGCCTCAGCTTTTGTTCTTGGAAAAAGTGGAATTGGGATTGTTTACAAAGTTGTTCTTGAAGAAGGCCTCACTTTGGCTGTGAGGAGATTAGGGGAAGGAGGCTCTCAAAGGTTTAAGGAGTTTCAGACAGAAGTAGAAGCAATTGGGAAGCTAAGGCATCCTAATATTGTAACTTTAAGAGCTTACTACTGGTCTGTTGATGAGAAGCTGCTCATATATGATTACGTTCCTAATGGAAACCTTTCCACTGCACTTCATGGTAAGTTTCAACATATCCCATTATTCAAGTTTTATTCATTTTCTCTCTTCTATTGCTAATTAATTGATTTCAACACTGGTTTTGGAGTTTGATCGATCACAGGTCTTATGTTTTTCTAGGTTTGATTAATTTGATTTCTTCAATGCCATCAGGGAAGCCCGGAATGGTTTCATTCACACCGCTATCATGGTCTGTTCGGTTAAAAATCATGAAAGGAATTGCAAGAGGTTTGGTCTATCTCCACGAGTTTAGCCCCAAGAAATATGTCCATGGTGATTTGAAGCCTAATAACATACTGCTTGGACAAAACATGGAACCCCAAATTTCCGATTTTGGACTTGGGCGCCTCGCTAACATTGCGGGAGGATCTCCAACCTTGCAGTCTAGTCGATTGGTCCCAGAAAAACCACAAGAAAGACAACAAAAGAGTGCACCTTCTGATGCTACTACTGTTGCTTCCTCTACTACTAACTTGGGATCTTGTTATATCGCCCCAGAAGCACTGAAAGTGGTGAAACCATCCCAGAAGTGGGATGTTTATTCATATGGGGTGATCCTGCTAGAAATGATTTCCGGCAGATTGCCCTTAGTCCAAGTAGGTTCCTCGGAAATGGATCTTGTTCATTGGATTCAGCTGTGCATTGAAGAGAAGAAGCCTCTCTCAGAAGTTTTAGACCCTTACTTAGTCCAAGATGCTGATAAGGATGACGAAATTATCGCAGTTATTAAAATTGCATTGGCTTGCATCCAAACTAGCCCTGAAAAGAGACCAACAATGAAGCATGTAAGTGAAGCTTTGGACAGGTTGGTCATATCCGATGCTTGAGAAATCCAACAAGATGGGTGACTTGTTCTCTTGATATTTTAGCATTGTTAGGTTTCGAAATGCTGGATAATTTGAGTTTCTCAAGTGATCACGAGTTTATTTTGACATAGATTTTCATGACTCCAAATTCATTGTAAGTTCTGTGCTTCGTCTGGTTATTGCATTGGGCTGGCTGGAGTTAGGTCTGCAACAAGAGCACGCGTGCAAATTTCTAAGTGTTATTTATTAACTCGGTTTTGATGAGCTTGTATTTAGTATATATGTGTGAAAGGTTGTCTTTCTTCTTCTTGCTCTTTTTGCAGACCTTTTGTATCTCTTGATGAAGGTTTTGTTTATTTTATTTTGCTTTTTTGTTTCTTGTTTATTTCTCACATGGTATCCAAGTGAGCCCATTTTCTTTGTCAAAATTCACATTTTCTGATTAGTGAGATACAACCCATATGATAGTTTTCTAGAAGAAACAATCACATAACACTCATTGACGCGTAAAGAATTTAAAATAGCAAATTAGTAAATCTACCTATTGATGTCCTAAATTGTCCATCAATAAAAACGATGATTTGGGTTTATCGAGAATAATCAATAGTGTAATGTTACACTAGTCCAAGATCTCTCTTGCCTGTCTGGACTGACATTATTGTCATATTTTCTTTTCTATATATTCTTTATTGGCATTTATGTCTCTATAGATACTGAAAGCCATCATTAATGCCTCCACCTTCTATGATTTTTCTACAGTTTGAGTGTCTTCTTTCTGGGCCATATCTAATTTTCCTGTCTTGCAAACGACTTTTGTAACAGTGCTTCTCTTCTCAGTCGTCTAATGGAAAATAGTACGGCTAGAACAGTTGATTTTCTAGGCATCCAATCACCTAACCGTGTTGGCCTAGACTTAGGGCGCTGATGAAGGGAGTGGACTCCACCTTGCTATGGCGGCCTTTTACCCACTCAGTCAATCTGCCAAAAGGATTCTTAGGCCTTAGCTGTCTCTTGAGCTCACTTAATTTCTAGTTAATTAAGCTACCCCATTATTTGACTTTGACAGAGGTTCTTGTCGGTTGTATCTGGCTAATCAAGTTGGAAAATATGTTTTACCCCTTAGACGTAAAGGGTCACACCACAAGAAAGAGGGTCCAAGATAAATTAACTAAACTCCACGTATTATACACTTAATAGTAACTTAAGACCTTTCATTTAAGTTAAGACCTTCCATTTAGGTCATGTTTTGTTGTTGTATCTGGCTAATCAAGTTGGAAAATATGTTTTACCCCTTAGACGTAAAGGGTCACACCACAAGAAAGAGGGTACAAGATAAATTAACTAAACTCCGCGTATTATATACTCAATAGTAGGATAACTCGAACTTAAGACCTTTCATTTAAGTTAAGACCTTCCATTTAAGTTATGTTTTGTTGTTGTAAGTTAACTCATCAGCTAAGTAGTTGCACTAAGAGTTTACAAATTTAGTTTGATTTGTAACTCTAAAATTGAGGTTAATAGATACATTGGAAGCCAAAAATGCAATAATTTCATCTTCTAATTTAAGTTTATAGAAAATCTACAGATTGGCTGAATGGTCATTTCCTACTTTTTCTTTGGGGTGTCACATGATCTGTCTTTGCATTTAAAATACTGAGGAATAAGTTTTACTGGAAACGTACAAGAATTTTTGTCGTCCATATGATTAGCAATAAGTTTTATTTTCTTTTGAAGTCTCTGTATGAGCACATGATAAAAAGATAATGATGTTTTTCAACAATCAGGTTGATGCTTATGATCCTACTTTATTAGGCAGCACAGCATGGTAGATGATATTATAAATTTATAGCTATAGACAATTGACACATTGTTGCCTGTCTTTCAATGGATAGAATTTTATTTTTGTGATAACGAAAACAAGTTTGTAAATCTCAGATTACATCAAAATCAAACAATATGATAGTTTAGAGATATTTTATGTTGAATTTATGGCTAAAATACAATATCTTTTTCATATCATATGGGATAACTAAAAAAAAAAAAAGAGGGAAAAAAAACTTAAATATGATTTTTTTTTGCAATTTTAATCATATTTTTTTTATCCGTACAAAATTATACTTCCATATTTAAAATTTTCGGCAATATCTACCATTTTTGTCCAAATTAACCAAAAACTTCCGGACTAAACATAGAATATGAATTGATCAGAATATCTTATTTCTATTTAAAATAATTAAAATCTGTTGAAAATTACTTAAAACAATCGGTATAAATTACCAAATTTATTCACAGAAAATAGAAATTTGCAGAAATTTCAAACATAGAGGTGTAATTTTACAGAGACAGTTAAAACTACAGAAATATCATACTTCAAAATATTATTTTATAATTAAGCCTTTTCATATTATTGATTTTGACCCAATTTCAATCTAATCAAAATGAACGCGGATGTGAGAAGGGTTACCTAAGGGTAATGGAGTACAATGCATGTTACTATTGCAAGTCCACGGACTTATGGTCCCCCATGCCAACGACCAGTACTATTCTGTTTGCTTTATCACATTATTATTTCAATTCCATTTCTGTGACCACCAAAAGTGATACTCAGTTTTACATCATACGACATTATTATAAAGAAGTCTCAATGTAGAAGAGTGGGCAACTTTTTTTCTTTTTTTTTTTTCCATCAAAAAAGAGTGAGCAACTTAATTGGTCAGTAGTAGGTGGTTTGAGGAGTCCTTCTAGGACATTGGTTGGCCTTGAATTAACTCTTACAATACACACATTAGCAAAGCGAACCACATACATTGATAATCAAGTGAACTAGTGGTTTATGCTACAGAAACTCCACGACTTGTTTTTGTTCTAATTAACAGTGTCCAACTATTAATTCTAACAATTTTGATATTAACGTTAGAAATTAATTACTTGTTTCTGGTCCGTTAAGCACAAGATGCAATTTTTTTTTTATCAGCGTAAATTTGGTTGGGTTTCTCCTTTATTGATGATAATCGATCACGAAGCTTCAAATTAAAAAAATACTATCAAATTAATTCCTGCTACAGATACGTACTTTGATTAGTTCGGGGCCACATAGGTCTCACTATGAAACATTCGAAATTCTTTTTTAAGTTTTAATACAATATTTAGTTCCGGAGCCACTTTCGTTACATGGCGCCCATTAATCTGTCCTGGTTTTGGGACCATGTAACTATAATATACTTCGGCCTAGTCTCTCTCATGGTTCTATTTTATTATGGGCACTGTGGGATGGATTGCTAGACTTAGTCACAACGATAGATATTTTTTGTATAAAAATTTTAAAAATCATAACAAAATTTATTTCGAAAAGAAAATTATATATATGTATTAGAAAAAGATAAGCGGGCGGCAATAAGCTAATTATCCTAACCTCGCTCATCATGCACGATCTGATCAAGCCGACCTGTTCTGTTAGATTACTTGTATATATGAAAAGTGGCTTTGACATATCAATATATATATATATATATAGGGCAACAATCCGGTAGGTATTTTTTTTTTTTTACCTATGCATAGGCATCAATTGGGACAATGAAAAATTTTTTTGCACATTTTTTTATATTAAAAAATAGGAGAGAGAAAAAGCATTAATGATGCACATCTTTTCACGTATCTCATTTTAGCCGTTAGATCATTGTTAGATGATGATCCAACGGCTAGAAAAAAAATATCTACACATAGGTAAAAAAAAAAAAATACCTACCGAATTGGCAACCATATATATATTCATTGATAAACAAGGCCACTTTTCACTTTGAATTTATGATTGCTATTATTTTTGCTAGTGTGAGTGTCGTATCATAACTCTACTGTTGATTAGCATCGGCTTGATATATCAATAGTTGCCAATCAACGTTATATAGTGACAAATGGGGATGCATAGTTGATAGTTTTCTGCCCGATTAAGAATGTTTGGTAAAAATAACAGTAGATAATTATGGCAGCGTTGATATAAATAACAAGGGTTATAAAAACAACTGACGTAGACATTGTAAGGGAAGGGGAAACTTGCAGCTTTAATTATGAAAATAAATAATACAACTAACTTATAATTGACATTGAAAAATGCCAAAGAGAACTTCATGATCATCTATATCACCTGAAAGTAGGGTTAGTTATTGAATGTAACGTTTTGTGGAAGCTTTTTCTTTATTCAATTTCAGGGTATTAGATTGGTGCCCATTATTGAGCATCCAAGGCATCTTACAAACCCGAGAATGTCAGCTTGGATACCTAAATTTGACAGAATTCTCTGCTGCGCTTTTTGTTGAAGAATTTGTCACGTGGGGTTTATGATTGTCTTTGTGATTATTTCTTAATTTGTAAGATTAGTACTATCCTCTGATTATAGGTATTCTCTCGTTGATTATAATGGTCAAAAAATACTCTAGCATTACCATTCCAGATGCTTATATCTACATGTAACATGTGGTGTGTTCTCAAAAGAAAGATAATAAAGCAATGCCCATATTGAATTCCAATGTCATTTTCTTGAAAAGCTGTCACATTTAATTTAAATTCGAGTTCAAAGTCAGAGATGCTCCAATAATTATGAGGCATGGGAAAAAAGAAGTAGGCAAATTGAATTATCAGCGAAGAAGCTCAGCTCCACAACTCTTTCTTGCAATCCTAAGCCGTTTCACACATTCCACGAATTCCCTGTCACATGTCAAGGTATAGACTTTAGCATAATATTAATTTTTGTTCAATTTTAGTATCTTATATTCCAAAAAAAAAAAAAAAAAAGTATCCTATAACTCCAACTAATTACTAGATAACACATCATGTTAAAAATTAAAATAAAAATAATAAAGTTAAAATGCTAGGTTTCCCAAATTTTAAATGATGTATCATCAATTTATTAGTTGGACATGAATTGGGACACCAAAATTAGACAGGTGATTTGAGTTTCTTTATAATCCAGTTCATTAGTTTGAACATGAATTGAGATACTAAAATATTTATTTGAGTTATACTTTATCAAAATGTTTGATCTAGAAAATACCAATTTTCATATAATAGTGGATAAATTTACAAAGAACCTACTTCCATGGGACATCACCAACACTTCTCCAATTCTCATATCTGTCCTTGTAGAATAGTGAGAACTCAGACCCAGCTTGGAACAACCTTAACCCGGATACTGCTTGTCGACCTGCAAAAACAATCAACCATTGTTCATTTCATTTATGACCAAAAAAAAATAATAATAATAATAATAATAAAAAAAATAAAATCCAACTCCTCTGAAAGAATGTATGCAGTTTTTTTTTTTTTTTTTTTTTTTGGTACAACTCCTCTGAGAGAATGTATGTAGTTGGTACTTACCAAACATGTCCTCAAGTTGAAGTGCTAGACTTGAGTAGCTCCCATGATCAAGTATACAAACTTTTCTGCCTACGACAACTCCGTCCATGTTAACCTTCACATAAGCCCACCTCTCTTTGCTTTGGATTCCTTCCCCATCTTCCTCACAGTCTTCATGGAAATTATTTATTGGTTCTGTATTAATGTTTGAACTTTTCAAGTTCAAATTAGATTGAGGCCAATCTATAAGGTCATCATATCCCTCCAAGCTCACCACTGTTTTCAATCAATACTAGCTTTGGTCAGCATATCATGATGGTCATAATCAACCAATACCATCACAAGAATTACTTTTTTTTTTAGTACTCTTCAATATGTCCCGTAAGAACTTCTCTTAATAATTGTTAAACAAACTTACAAAAAATTTTCAAAATCTTTTTTCTCACCTTGATTTTAGCTTTTGCCTTTTACTTTCTTGACATGGAAGCAAAGGATATTTCATGCCTGTCCTATGTTTAGCAGTACAAGTACTAGTCAATATGTATCATTATATTTCTTATGTGCTCGAATTTATATTTCATCCTATACTCGTTTAGAGATTAACTCCCTTAGTCCCAGTTAGTACTTGATTAACTTAAGGAAAACAAAGAACAAAGGAGTAAAGTGGAAAACATACAATGTCCCGATGGATGATCGTAAGCTTCAGGTTGCAAAGTTCGCAGGCTTAGACCGAGATCGATTACGCCATCATGATCCTCCTTGGCTTGGTGATAGTAAACTGATTGAAGAGTTGAAGGGTTTAGAAGAAAGCTTGAAGAGCTAGAATCCATGAAGGCTTAGCTAGCTAGTCACTTCAGATACAATATAGTAAATAGGCAATAGTGTTGAACCAGATGAGTAGTATTGTTTTAAGGCATACAAAAAAATGCGTAAGTTGAGACATGTATTTATCTAAATCCTCCTGAGCAGAAGTACAAATAAGGTGTGGGCCCTGTGCTATTTAACATGGAAGACAGAGAAAGCCATCTCCCCACTACCAATCATTCAATGTTGCTTATCTTCTTTCTGCTACAAAGAACATGCAAGTACATACAAGTATGCAACAAGAACAAGGGATGGCCAAAGTGATTTTGGCAAGAGTTGGTTTGGATTTGCAGTCCAAAATTGCTACAAGGGTTCAGACTTTTCAGATCAGAATCCAATGGTGCTGATTAACCAGAATAAGCATTTAACTACTCAAAATATAATAAGGATCTACTTGAGCTATAACTACTTCAATTAATATCACATAAATAAGGGTTGAATGTGCAAACATCGTCTCATACTAGTTAGACATGACAATTTTTCTTCTGATGAAATACATGACAATGATAATGGTTTTTATAAAGGTGTTGGATATATTGCACAAGTAAGTGTTGGGTGTACGGACAAAGTCTCGTATAAGTTGGACATGACAATGATAATAATTTTTATGAAGGTTTGGCTACTCCTTTTAGTATGTTAACCATGGGATGAACCCCAAGACCATAAAAAAGAATAGTACCAAGTCATTGAGTGCAAATACATACAATCCCAAGAATCCACTGAAAAAATGACTATAAGCTAGAGCACCGTATTATGCTTCATATTTTGATTATTATCTCTACATTTTTTTGTTGCAAAACCCTTTTCGAGCGTCAATATTGCTTCTCTTCAATGGAACAGCGGTCTGAATAACCATCTGGGCACAACCCTACATCCCATTCCACCTTGCTCTTTCGGCCTTTCGGCATTTAATTTTTGGTGTCTTCTAAATTTTGTGGTGGCTAGTATTGCAATATCTGACACTCGGGAGTCAGCAAAAACCCATCCATAAGGGTCTAACCGGACATATTGCTTGAACCAATGGTAGACAACAAAGATGACCATATTCACTTACCAACAATGTTTACCAACAGATCTCTAGTTGATTGTAAATGTCAATTGTCATATGCTTATATTCTTATTCTAAACAAAGATTTGATGTATATATTTTGAAGAACCTTCAGCCATTATTCCTCAAAATATATTGATTCGGTGAATTTTGACGCCACTTATGTCAAATTTTGTATATCACAGTTAAAAAATTTTGGGAAAAATAAAAAATGCTGCTAACCTGTAAATATTGTTCTTGCAAATTGGACAAAAAGAAAACACTTATCAATTTTGCAACTGCGGGTTTGTTATCAGTAAATTTCTCTCTTTTAATCTCTGTTCCTGTATAAATTTGCTTTTGATTTTTAGACCATTATTATCACACAAATTAAGTTTTGTTGCAAAGTATTTCGCTGCAAACGTGTGGCGAAGTATTTTACTGAACTAACCATAATTGTTTAGAAGAAACCATTAGAATAGCGGGTTTTTCCGTCGATAAATGAAAACTACTTATACTGACCAAAACTAGAAGAATAACAGAAGAACAATAATATTGTGAAGCACATAATTTGGACTACGCCAGAATAAAGGTTAACTGTTTATTTTCCCAANAAAAGTGAAAATCCTTTTAATAAATGTTTTAGAATATCATGATGAATCACATACTCTGCATATGTTACAGCTTCTGAAAACAATAAACCACCTTTGTAGACAACGTTATCCACAACTAATGTGATTACAAATTGTGTTTGTTTCCCTTTCCTTGTTTTCATGATCTTAAACCTCGGTATCAAAATTTCCTTGACATTAATCTCCACATCCTAAAATAGGAACTGTGATACATGCGACATTCCTCGAACTCATTCTTTCTGGAATTTAGTTTCAGGCTCTGCGACTTAGGGTCCCTGCAGCTTCATCTGCATTTCGTACTAAATCCACAGAATCCGAGGCGTCAAAAACTACCATCAGAAGGCGGAACTTCATACCGGTTAAGGAATCAAGTTTTAAGTCCTCAAAATATGTCGGAAATTAAGTTCGGTCCAGAGACTCAGGCTGAATCGTGATGACTAAGAAATTGGACTATACAGGGATAAAGCTGCTCCACTGCCTACACATCGAACGGATGTAAAGATAAAACGAATTAAAAGAGCTGAAGTGCAAAGAAATAATCAGCAGAAAACACCACGCATGCTACTGAATGAACCGAAATCCTAATCATGTTTTTGTAACCTCACAAAATCCCCTTAGTATGTGAAGATTACTTTTTTAAAAATTTGGGAGCAGGAGCAATATGGCCATTAAGGTAATTACAGGAGGATCTAGAAAGTTTTCTTTAGTTGTAACTGTCTATTGTCTCAAAAGAGTATATGAAGCGCATATGATATGGACTACTACTATTACAAGACACAAAAATAAATGAACATATATTTCATACCAATCGTCCTCCCACCAAATCATAATGAGCATAGTGTGGACCTGCCGGATCTCCAAAGACTTTATATGTAACCAGGTGTTCAGGAATCAACTTGACAGTTTCTGGTGCATGTCAATTATCATTAGCATTATGCACAGAAACAACCGGTACAAGAATTATGGAAAAATAAACCCATGTCCAGTGAGGCATACCTTCTACAGCCTCAGGTGGGCATATTAGATCCTGGTCTCCTGCAAGTGCTAAGATAGGGACACTGATTTCATGCAGATGATCTTTGAAAAAGAATGTGCCTTTCCTGTCGCATAACCCACCTTCTTTAAATGCTGTTGTTAGCTGCAGAATAAGTTTTGCTGGTATCGTGCCTATTGTAATGGACAAGTGTCTATCAGTGACTAGTATTAGAACAAATGCAGAATGCAAGACATATGTCAAGTGTGTATCAGAGAGTGGATAATTTCTCAAACAACCTTTTTTCTCCAACAACAAATTATTGCCTACTCTCTCCTGAAACTAAAAAAACAACCTTCTACGTGTCCTTAACTACAGGAGTATTTTATATAGACCCTCTTCTAAAAGATATTATCAAAGACGATAATCAGTCCTTTCCACCTGTAAATCATACCTTTTTTCCACTGCAAATTATTTTTCTCTTTCCTTAAACTAACAAAGTAAACTTCTACTACGTGTACTTAAATATGCAAGTATTGTATACAAATCCTCTTCTAACTTCTAAGAAATTTCATTGTTTAGATTTGTGACCCGAAAAGGGGGAGGAAAAAAAAGTCATTAAAGAGGGAGGAAGAAAAACAGTCCTTACAACCTATAAAGCACACAAAACAAAAATATTCACTCAAAATCATGTTCAGTAAATTAAACTATACGTTCTACATTTGCTTCAAATTTTGGTAATTTAGGAAAAAAAACCTAGAGTGCAACAGCAGGAATTAAATCATACATATACTGTCATCAGAGATACTTACAAAAATTGTTCAAGACAAGCTTCTTTAATAGCTCTGGGTGCATCATGTCTTCTGCTGAAATCAGATGATTAAGCCAAGACAAGACATAAGGAGGTCGGGACGAAAGAGGATAAGCAGCAGACAACATAGCCCCCAAAGGAACAACGGGTACATTAAGAGCCTGTGCAGGATCTGCCTGTATGACAAGTCCTTTTGATGTTAGTTTCTTAGATAATTACAGAGATACTCTGGTCGAATAAAAAATGATGAGACAAGCATCTTCACCAACTTACAAGGGGCAAGAGCAGTTTCAGGCTTGATTTTGAAGATGTATAATCAAGGGATGATGCCAAAGTAACTACAGCTGCCAATTTAGGATCTCTTCTTTCGAAACCTTAAAAGAAAAAACAGTAAATGAATCAGTGCACAACTCTGACTAGAAAACAAAATTAGAACAAGAGAAAACCAAAAGAACTGACATGCGTAATTAAACAACATTTTTCGTAGAGTAACTAACACATGAAAAGCTAACACAATATAAAACTGTGACAGCATCTAGCCTACAACAATAAGTTGCTGAGATAATATAAGGCTAGGACATGGAAGCAGTCACTCTCTTCTTCTTCTTCTTCTTCTCCTCATATTTATTTATTTTTTTTTTTGAATATTGGGTCCTCCCACGGTGAGGACCCTACGGTCAACATTTTTTAGTAAAATGAAAAGAACCTAGTACATGGGAACGGAATAAATCTTACCATAACGTGACAACATTGCATAGAGCAGGATACCACCCATGGAGTGTCCAATTGCAAGCAACTTACCATCCTTCGGCTTACTTACTGCCCTTATGTACTCCATCTGCATTGATAATAATTAGAAAATTATTGATTCGCCTCAAAATTAGTAGAAAACAGGTTTAGTGTGTTCAATAAAAGAAAAGGTAGTACAAGTGTTCTGTATATTAGTGAGGAAGACCACAATGTGAAACTACATGACAGCCTTCTAGAAAGATAAGATGTCATGTATTAGTGAGGAAGACCACAATGTGAAATTACATGACAGCCTTCTAGAAAGATAAAATGTCACCTCACCGCAGCAGGAACATCCTCTTCCAGGTAATGATCAAAATCCCAGTCATACTTCACCATCAAGTCAAGTTGTTTCTGAAAATCTTCCAGAGTTGAAGCAAAACGCTCTTGCAAGTCAAACAGTGGAGGTGAGACAGATCGCTGACCCTCTTCAATAATACTTACAAGCCTTTGACTCAAGTCCTTAATTTGTCCAGCTACACCTGAGTTTTGCCTTGTCTCCAACAAGCTTAAAAACTTTTCCCTTACCTCATTAAACCGCTCAGATAGTTGAGAGTCTACTAGAAGTTTTGAAATTTGATCAAGTAACTTAGCAGACATAATCTTGGATTGACCTTCACTGAGAAAGCCAGAGAGTCTTTCTGACAAACGCATAAAAGTGTCTGTCAACCTACTCACCAGTCTTGATTCATCCCATGCTGTTGCTAGAATTTTCTTGTCTGCTTTAGAAATCGAAATGTCAGACTTATCTCCTCTGACAATGGAACTCTCAGAACCCAAGGCATTGAGAACATTCTTTGACTTCTGTTCTGACGACAAAGCTTCATTAGTTGCACTCTTGGAAGCAGCTTCCATTTGCTCAGATAATGCATGAGCAGACTGCTCAATTTCTTTGGTATTTGATCCATGCATGCTCAATCCAGCACCTCGAACTTCAAGAATCCATGTCTCAAATCCTTGTTCAGACATGTAACGTGCAAATGACGACTGACAAGATGCCACAATCATTAATCAGATAAGAAAGTACATTAGATCTGCTGGCCAAAAGTCAAGATTATGACTACATATAAAAGCATACAGTAAGTATGCAATTCTTCTATAAAAAAGAAAAGAGAAAAAATGCATTTCATTTTAAAGCTTGATAGGCTGATAAATGCAGATTATAAGAACTGGTAATAAGAATAAGGCGGCCCACAAAGACATTGTTCTCTAACAGTAAAGACAAGACAAAACCATGTACACATTATGTGCAATCAATCTCAACTGCTTAAAGGTAGACCCCGTGAGTTCAAATCATAAAAACATTATGGGAAACTCGAAAGACACTTCACTTTCAAAATCAATTTTGCATCGTTACTAAGGACGAGACTGCCCTATCTGTAGAATGAGTAGGAAAGGATATTTCTTCCCAAGATATATCCTTCATTCTTGAACAACTCAGACCCCTAAATAAAAGCAAAGATTTCTTTCAGTTAGTTACATTGCTTGTAGCACAATCTTCATACTGTTTTTGTTGCTATGAATTAAAATGACCTATCCAAAAACATATAAATCAACAAATAAATAAGCAATTAAAAGATAGTGTTGACATACCAACAAATGTGGCTTGCAAATGAGTTAGCCAAAAAGGGAAATTGCTTTGTATTAATACATCCACGTTGATTTAGGTACGTTACTCAATCTTCCCCCAACTTTAATACATCAACATTTCAAATGCATTTCAAACTCATGCATGTTCTTATGTCATCCCATAATTACCCTAGCGAAAAATAAAAATCCCTAAAACTTAGATGAAATGAAATTGCAATTTCTCTGTATCCAACAAACGAAAATAGTTCAAGCAAATGCAAATGAGAGTTAAGAATTAAAATGAAGAAAGAGGACCTTGGGGGAGAGATCGTAGCCAATGGCATTAGTCCCCACTCCAGACAACAACAACAGCGGGTGATTCCTCTGAGCCGCCTATTATATATTGTACGAACACCAATATTAACTTCCAAAAAAAAAGAAGAAAAAGAAATAAATGTAAATTAAAAAGAAGCAAAGCCGAAAACTTCAATGGAGCTAGTAAGAGTACCTTAGGGCAAGGGTGGTAACGCCAGAGGGCCAGTCTCCAATCGGAGTTGGGGACGGAGACGTAGTGGAGCTCATCGGCGGTACATATGGAGGGCTTATCCCCAATCTTCATGGCGGCCACGTCACTGGAGAAGGCTCTCAGTTTCAAGCGAAACGACGACGACGACGACGAAGACCCCGTAGACGAAGACCCCGTAGTCGAATACGACGACAGAGTCCGGCGAAACGCGGCGGCGCGTGAGAGCATAGAGTTGGAGCTTAGAGATCGAATGGCGGAGGAGGAGGACGACGCTGATGCTGCGTGAAGAAGGGCCCAACGAAAGTCGGATTGGATTGTCGCCATTCTGGTTTTTTCGAGAATCGAGTCGGGTAAAGGAGCGAAGGGAAGCGCTGGTTTGGATTATTCTTTTCTTTGGGTTGAGTTTTTCTTTTTGTTTTTTTTTTTTTTTTTTTGGATTCTACTTTTTTGTGATGGTATTAATAGAATTAAAGATTGCATTGATAATGTGTTTTCTGTTTATTGAGGCTCATAGGAGTTGGTATGGATTATTNTTTTTTTTGGCAGTTCGGCGGAGCTTCTGCTTAATTAAATATTAATTGCTTTGGTGGTTACGTGGATTCACAACTGCTAAGCGCGTAACACTACGCCAAATACATTTCGGATTCTCTAGATTCCCATTGACCCACAAAAAGTAAGTTAACCATACATTTCTTTCTGCGCTTTTTTGGTCCACGTTTATTTTTTTGGGGTTAACGGCACAAATGGTCCCTCAACAATCCAATCCGTTACAATTTGGTCCCAACAGTTTTATTTCTGGCAATCAAGCCTTTGATCTTTACAATTTCGTGCAATTTGGTCCTTGAATTATCCAAATTACAACCTGCTATAAAATATGAGATATTGAAATATTTTCTACTTTTGTGGTATTTTACTAAGATAATAATGTTGGGGATACTGAAAATTTATACCACTTGATGTTTTACCGATTTTAACTATACTTTATCTCATTGGACTATACTATTTACAATAGTAGTTGAAACATTATTGATGTAAATTTTCTGTATTTCTAGCATTTCTCTTTATACTCCTCTCTCAATAGTTCACTTTCTATCTATAAGGTACATTAATGCAACTTTAGTCAACCATAACAACAGAGGAAGTGGTCCTGGCTATAGCAATGGTGTTCTACGGTGTCGATACTCAAAAGATCACAAAGATCCTCTTAAGCAAAGTTTTCATCCTTTATCTCTTGCTACTGAGGTCGAGCAGCGATCGATGATCAATCGCTTTTGTTAGGTAATCTGTAGACTGAAAAATCAAAATTCATATCTTTCAATAGTCTTGATATTTTTGTCGTAGTCCCCTAAATTGCCCTATTGAGATGAGGATTTTCATATTTCTATATTGAATAAATTAGGCTGGGAACGTTAGATGACCAACGATTATTTTGGCAACTGATTAACAATTGAAAAAATATTTATTTTTACTTTTTACGGTGATCATCGAACACTTAATGAATGACTCGTACGAACTACGGGATATAATCACCCATAAGGTGACCAAATGTTTTAGTATATAACTCACACGAGTGTGATTTTATCACGATTTAAGTGACAATATATTTACGATGACAATTAAGAAAAAAGAAAATTATTAGTAAACACCGTCATATTAACTAATAATAATTAATTAATAGAAAATAAAACTTTGACATGTGAACTATGCTAATGATTCGATCGTGTTGAATAATTGCACTCCAAGAAAAACTAGGGAAAAAAAAAAGGGTAAATGGTGTCCTTGGCCAAGACATTCATTAAAATGAGAGGAGAAGAAGGGTCATGTTGCTAAGCCCATTTTCCTTTTGGGTCTTATAGTAAAATAATTGAATTTTGAGTTCATTTTAAGTAAATATATGTTTTGTCAAACACAACACAGTTATAAAATAACATTGTATCAATATAAAATAAAATGTACCAGTGTAAAAACTAGTATGTATAATAAACTAATACCAAGTGCAAAAATACATTCACTCGACTATTTAGCCATAGAAAGAGAAAAAAAATAGACATCTATTAAACTGCGTAGAAAAAGGACATCCACCCTAAATTCCCTTCCCCTTATTCCTCTTCTTCTTTGGGCCCGAAGGCTCCAACTCAGATCAGCATGGGCCAACCCCGAGTAGCGGCCCAGAGGTAGGTATTGGGTGGTGAGGGTGGCTTTCTCACTCGCTCAATAAAGTGTGGCCCAAAAATTTGGTTCTGCTCCCCTTTGGCTTCTCCTCCCTGTTCTTCTCCGTTTTGCTGTGAGCCTTAAAAAGGAAGCATTTGGGGAAAAGTGAGTGTGTAGTTGTTAGTTGTTTAGTTTAGATTTCTCTAGTTAGCATCCGAAAAGAATATTATGTCTATTAGCGGCGGCGGAGGCGGAGTTGGAGTTGGAGTTGAAGTAAAGAGAGCGTTCATAGGAGCAGGCTGCAACAGAATAGTGAACAACGTCTCATGGGGCGCCTCTGACTTGGTTGCCTTCGGCGCTCAAAACGCCGTCGTCATCTTCTCCCCAAAGGTCCACTCCTCCCTTTTTCTCCTCCGTCTTCTCGTTCTATTACCCTATTTATTCTTCTTATTACTCTTTTTTTTTTTTATAGATAAAATACTTCATACTAAGTCCAAACCTTTTTCATACTTTTCAAGTGCAGACTGCTCAGATTTTGACTACGCTTCCGGGTCACAAGGCTTCTGTCAACTGCACCCACTGGCTCCCAAATGCCAAATTTGCTTTCAAAGGTACTTTTTTTTTTATTTATTTTTAAAATTTAGTCACTGCCAAAGTTCAAGCAAGCAAATGGTGTAACACCTATTCTGTATTGGTGTAGCTAATGGGTTTTTACTCTCATTCATTGCTGACAAGTAATGGGATTTTTTTTTTTTTTGGTTTAAAGAAGTTGTAACTTTTGATTCTTTTATCTTGATCACATGATTCTCAAAATTTTGAATCTTGTCAATATCCAAACTGAGAGTAAAGCTTATCGGCATATTTGTTTGAGGATTTTAAAAGGGACATGCGAAAAAAGATTAGAGTGATATTGCTAATCGGTTTTGTAATGAGCTTTTCTGTTTTATGGACAGCTAGAAACTTAGAGCGGCATTACTTGCTTTCCGGGGATGCCGATGGTACCATTCTTTTGTGGGAATTATCTCTTCTTGGAGGAAAGGTATTATATTGTTCTCTTTTTCTTACTTCGGCTGACAGAAAAACAGGATAACGAGATGCCACGGTGTGGTATCATTGTGATTGGAGTTAGTTAATAGTTAACAGAAGAAATGGCATTTCTTTTGTATTTTGTTTCATGGCAATGCGAGTCGCTTTTTTTTTTCTAGCTCATTAGAGATTTTAACTTTCTTTTGGCCTTTGACTAAAGGTACTTCTGCAGTATTGTACTAATATATATCGATTCGGTTGTAAGTAGTTTCAAAACAGTTGTCATTTTTTGTTAGTTAAACTTCGGAACAAGTCTCCGTGCTTGCTTATTAATTTTGAAAGAACTGGTGTCATGTTGAAAAATGTTATCAACAATGTTTATTTTATTCTCTCTGTAGTGGAATCATGTATTACAAGTACCAGAATCACACAAGAAAGGCGTCACATGCATCACTGGAATTATGGTTTCTGAATATGAAGCAATCTTCGCAACTACATCTTCGGATGGTACAGTTCATGTATGGGAGGTGGCTTTTCCAGCTAATATTGGAGGTTAGCCAAATGCAGTCTTGAATTCATTACTATGTTTCCATGCTTTTGAAATTTAGTATTTAGGCGCATTGGCCTCCTCAATGTTGCATGTTGCGAGACCCATCTGTTTGCTTACCCTAGATAATCTAAGAGAGTAATAGCTTTCTGTGCAGAGCTTTTGCACGAAAGGCACATTTTACCTTTGGTTTTGTCATTTCCCATTCTTTCCTTGATAAAAACTAGTTTGCTGGGTCTGCACGATTACAGTGATTTGAAAAAGAAATGCTGAAGAGTTCCTGCCAGTTTGTTGCGAGGATGAAAATGTTGGTGTCCACAATGCTATTGTTGTTCTTTTATATGGATAATCTCAAAGATATCTGTGCAAGTTGAAAACTGCTGACAATGTACACAATATAGGTTCCAGGACAAACTTTTGAGATATGTAATTGTCTATTACAATTTCAAAAGTATGTTGACAGATGTCTTGATGTTTTCCTTTTTATTGATATTTACTGATTTTATTGACATTTATCCAACTATGTTGTTAACCCCGGTTCACTATATTAGACACATTCCAAAAAACCAACTACGTCGACAGATTGCCAATATTTTAATTTATGATTTATGCACTGCCATAAAATGTAATTTGAGTAATGCTGTTATGTTGCAGATTTGCTATAATATTTGGAATAGAGTACCGTGACTGTTAACATTTAAAATCTTCAGATTTGATTGACTAACCCTAACTTGGATAAACTTTCTTTCTGCCAATATATATAGCACATTTTTATTGTTCTGATTTTCCTATTCAAGAACCCCGAAATGAATTATGCTAATGTGACCTAATAGAGTTACCTTTTCTGTTCCATAAATGTCCTAAATTGATCCAAGAAAAAGGAAAAGATATGATTGTCCCTACAGATCTCTTTTAGCATGTACATAACTCCAATTTGTTCTAAAAGAAATGGAAATCAAGTGCTTGGCAATAGATCTTATTAATTGTCATGTACATTTTGTAGTTACCTGTGTTTTTTTCTGCCTTGTCTACATCTTTGTTGATATTTATGTCAAGATTGGATGAAATGTCTTCTGCAGCTACTTGTTTTTGTTTCAATGGATAAACATCTTAAACCAAATGCTGTTTGTTTCAGGTGACTGTAAACTGTCATTTCTGGATTCTCTCTCTGTTGGTTCAAAACCTATGGTAGCACTTTCTTTGGCAGAACTGCCTGGAAATAATGGACGTATAATCTTGGCAATGGGAGGATTGGATAACAAAATTCATCTCTACTGTGGGGGGAGGACAGAAAAGGTCTGTAGTTTCAGACTTATTTACCTGACATTTAATTTATATCATCCTTTCTGTGCAGCTTTGCATTAGTGACCTTTACATTATTCATCTCAGTTTATCCACGCCTGTGAGTTAAAAGGGCATACAGATTGGATCCGGTGTTTGGATTTCTCGTTACCTGTATATACCAACGGCAATGCAGAAACTATTCTACTTGTAAGTTCGTCTCAGGACAGGGGCATTAGGATATGGAAGATTGCCCTGCGTGGAGAGAGGAAAGAAGAAATAAGTTTAGCATCATATATAAAAGGCCCTGTACTTGTTGCTGGGACATACTCATATCAAATATCTCTGGAATCTCTTTTAATTGGACATGAGGATTGGGTATATTCAGTGGAATGGCAACCCCCATCTGCTTCTGGTGAAGGGGTTACCTACTTTCAACCCCAAAGCATTTTATCTGCATCAATGGACAAGACAATGATGATCTGGCAACCAGAAAGGACTTCTGGTATCTGGATGAATGTTGTCACTGTTGGTGAATTAAGTCACTGTGCACTGGGGTTTTATGGTGGTCACTGGAGCTCAAATGGAGATTCAATTTTAGCACATGGATATGGTGGATCATTTCATCTCTGGAAAAATGTTGGTGTTGACTCGGATAATTGGCAACCACAAAAAGTTCCATCAGGGCATTTTGCTGCTGTGGCAGATATTTCGTGGGCAAGATGTGGTGAATACTTGCTGTCTGTCAGTCATGATCAGGTAATTTGCTACCCATTGTAGAAAATTGTTTATTTATTTTTTTCTCCCTTAAATAGAGCATTGAATTGTTTCCCTCTGTTTTTTCCTTATTCTACATGTGTTATTGTATGTCATGTGTTCATATTTCTTTTTTTCATAAGACTCATTTTCCTAATTAAATACGCAGACAACTCGGATTTTCTCTCCTTGGAAAAATGAAGCTTCTCCAACTGATAGGGATACTTGGCACGAAATTGCTCGCCCTCAAGTTCATGGTCATGACATCAACTGTGTTACTATTATCCGAGGAAAGGGGAACCACCGATTTGTCAGTGGAGCTGATGAAAAGGTTGCCAGAGTATTTGAAGCTACTCTGTCCTTTTTAAAGACATTGGGTCATGCCATTTCACAGAATAGTATTTCTGAAGATCTCCAAACAGGTGTTCAGGTTTTGGGTGCAAACATGTCTGCTCTTGGACTATCACAAAAGCCTATTTATGTCCAGAGTGAGTTTCAATTTCAAACTTGGACGTAGAAATAAACACACACAATTCCTTAATCGTACTGGCTTTCGTCCCCAGTTACTAGTTTATAGTCATCTGTTCATTGATGCTGAGGCTTCAGCTTCTTTTCATAGAATCTATAATCAGTTATTGAGAATCATAAGTAGCTTAACAAACCTTTTTTGTGCAGCTGAGCTTGAGACTACCCCAAGCAAAGTTGGTAATGAGAGCCTTGACACACTTGAAACTATTCCTGATGCAGTCCCAGTAGTGTTGACTGAACCTCCCATTGAAGATCAACTGGCATGGCATACACTATGGCCAGAGTCACACAAACTCTACGGTCATGGTAATGAACTTTTTTCGTTATGCTGTAATCATGAAGGGAATCTTGTGGCCTCATCATGTAAGGTATATGGAGTCATGCCTATACTATTCTTATAGTCGTATGGAATAATTTAAATTTTCTTTTATGGCATATATAACTGATAGTTTGCTGACAAACCTGTCCTTATTTGTTTTCCTCATTTTTGACATGGCCAAGCTTGGTATGGTTTCTAGTAATTGTCTATCTTGACAGATTATACTGCATTCGTGGATTACTACTTAGCCCTTGCATTCTAAACAGAAAGTTCAGAGAAATACTAAATGCTTATCCTCCTGGATGGATAGCATCCATGCATGTAGGTGGAGAATGAGTCTCAAACTTTTAAAACATCTTAATTGGATTCCTTTTTTCTTGTTTGGGTATTTAGTTAGAATAAAATAAGCTAAAGGATGAAGTGGATATACAAAATGAACTCTACGAATGACATTACATTCTTATGTGGGACGTATGGCATGGTGATCAAAGAAGTAGTATGATTTCTTTGGTGTGCTTTGCTTAACATGTTTCATTTGTTTAGTTTCCAAGAAAATGTAAGTAATACAAGTAGGCATAACATGGGTCCTAGTCAGTATCTGAATTTGTCCCACATATTATATTATGCAGGCCCAGTCAGCAACAGTAGCAGAGATATGGCTTTGGCAAGTTGGTTCATGGAAGGCAGTTGATCGCTTGCAGTCTCACAGCTTGACAGTGACCCAGATGGAATTCTCCCATGATGACAAATTACTTCTAACCATTTCAAGGGATCGCCAGTTTTCTGTTTTTGCAATCAGAGGAACAGGTACTCTTTCAAAATCCTTGTTAGAGTTCCTAAACACTTGCTGTTGCCATAGCAATTCTCTAGTTGATTCGGATGTTTAATACTGAGGTTTTGCTTTTCTGAACAAGCAAGATGACCTGATAAGTAGCGAATGGTGAGTGGCTTTCTTATTAGTTATTTCATAGTTGTAGACACTGCTAAAGATGATAAATCTCTGAGGCTTTGATACCATGCTTGTACATGAGTTCAGAGTACAAAACATGATGTATGGGATGACTACAGATAAGTAGAAAAAATAGGGTAAAGATTTTTCGAGGTTTAAAATGGCAGTGCCACAACTTGAGGCACAACGCTTGGCACCAATCTGATTGCTGCTACGTTGGGGCCTATATTCTTATTTATCTCTTTATCTTCCTTTTTCCCTTTTCTTTGCCCGTGGTACTATGATGCCTTTAATGTCTCCCCCAGTATCCTACTCATGTTTTCTTAGTAAAAATGGTACGAACAAATAACACATTTCTCGAATCTCTCTAAATAAGTTTCTTGGAGAGTGAAAACTGAGGTTGATTTTGGTATGTCTACTATTTTTATGATTTTGGTCCCCAAATTTAGATTGCACAGTAACACAGTTTTGGTTTATTTCTGGTTAGGCACCGAGGAAATAAGTCACCAGCTAGTAGCAAGGCAGGAAGCACACAAGAGAATTATATGGGCGTGCTCATGGAATCCACATGGTTATGAATTTGCAACCGGTTCCAGAGACAAAACAGTCAAGATTTGGGCTGTGGAAAATCAATCATCAGTCAAGCTTCTCATAACGTTGCCACCCTTCAAAACTAGTGTCACCGCCCTATCTTGGGTTGGTCTTGGCAACGACAGAAACAACGGGTTGCTAGCAGTTGGAATGGAAAATGGACTCATCGAACTATGGAGTCTATCCATAAACCGAACCGACGACGGAAATGCAGAAGTCCCCGCTCCAACCGCTTCTCCTTTTGCACAGCTTGATCCTGTCATGTGCCATGTTTCTGCGGTAAATCGTTTATCATGGAGGAACCGCGAAAAGAGTGACGAAGAATGCAGCAGTTTGCAGCTTGCCTCTTGTGGAGCTGACCATTGCGTGAGAGTGTTCGATGTAAAGGTAAATTAATCAATCAAATTAGCTGTTCAACTCAGCAATGTAATTTTGGTCTGACCCCACATCAGAAGCATAGTGAGAATCATATTATTTTGATAGATACAAAGCTTTCTTTTCAGAATAGTCTTCCTTGACATAGACATTTTCATTTTTTTAAATCATTGTGCTGTGCTTTTATATTTCCTCCTCCAGGGACCCCATTAAGGCTGCGGTAAGGATCTTGCATTTTGACTAGGACGCTTATTGCCAAACAAAATTAGGCAAATCAGAAAAATAATAATAATATTCTGAATTATAGTCTTCGTGGACCTAATAGGAGGTGGGGGCCACTAGCTTGGATGCCATGCGATGTTGAGACTTGACAGCTCCGTTCTTTTTCAAAAACGTTTGAGCACAAAAGGCATCAAGTTACGTTTTGAAAAAAGGAAAAAAAAAAAAAAAGAAAAGGCATCAAGTTGCTAGGAAAACGACGTTGTTTATCTGTCATGCATAATAATAGTTGATAACATCTTTGTAAAGAGGGAGATGATGTTTGAATTTGATTAGTGTGGAAGAGAATTTTTCTGTAGTAGGCCATTGGTTTCACTAACTCCTTATGGTCTAGTTTATGCAAATTAGGTGTTGTATAATTTATTAGCTTTAGCCCCCTTGTCTCTCCTTGAGAGGAATTATTATTTTTTAATTAGCTGTTGCTGTACTTGACTTAATTTGTTTTCTTTTAACACACCTATAAAAAGGAACGAATTTTAGATCAGCGGCCCAAGTTTACTCACTTCGTTGCCTCTCTCTCATTGCCGTGTATTTTAGTCCTTTTGCAATGGACATATATAGCTAATCTATTTCGAGAACATTCATATGGATCAACACCCAATACTTGTTTTTTTTTCTCTTTAGAGAGAGAAAATAAAAAATGAAAAAGCGCCATAATAATAAAGTGAATAAAACAAGACTACTATTTTTATTAGAATTATGAGCAAAAACTAATTATACATTAAAAAAAAAAAGAAAGTCTACAAGCCTCTATCTTGGACAACATTTATTACGTACCAAGACACGTGGAAGGCACGTGCACGTACATAGTAATGACTGGATAAATCTAAGACCAATTGTCCCATTCATGTGTGACATGAGAGAATTGTGGGCGCGCGGCGCAGACATTTTATCTGGTCGACGCTTTCTTCGTGCCATGCCCATATAATTGCTTACCACTTCACATACCCAAAATCCCCACTTTGGCCATCCAAAACAATGAAACTGGTCACTCCATTCATTCAACATTGAGCCTAGAATCTCCTTCCCCACAAACCAAAAAAATAAATAAATAAAAGGAGAAAAATTTAAGACATTGAACGTGGAATTCGTCTAGAATTAAGCCTCACATTCTC
>JXTC01000123.1:433933-446415 GCA_002914845.1 Trema orientale
AATAAGTTTTTGAAAAACGCGTTTTTGGAAGCATGACTTGAATTTCGTAGACAGTGATCCGAGTCATTGCTACGACTTTCGCTTTAGCCAAACGGAGTCTAAGGTCTTAGCCGCAATTCTGCCAACTCACCAACGTGCTGACGCAATCATTGTTCACCCCTTTTTTTTTTTTTTTAGCAGAAAACTAGAGAATCGTATTCACGCAAACCAAAACACCCACGCGCCGAACGCGTGTAAGAATTGGTTTTCCGCGGCTATAAGTCTCCTATCGTTAGCGCGTGTATTTAGGAGCGTGGGATTCCCCATTCGAGGCTGCCGCCGCGAGACGCACTGCTGTAAAGGCCCAACTGCCAAGACGCGACAGTTTTCTTTTAATGAATATTAATATTTAAATTTTATAAATGAATATTATTTTATTTTATTTATTTATTTATTTTAAAAAGGAGATTATAATAGGACACCCCTACGTAAGGCCCTGTTTATACACCGTTTGATGGAAATCTGTGGAGAATCTATTTATACACAGATTCCCATTAAACGGTGTATAGATATGGCCTTACGTAGGAACTTCTCTACTGTAGACGCGCCCCTTATTTTAATTATTATTATTTTTGTATTTTTACAAAGGTAGATAACAGAGTTTTTAAAGATACTGGTTTGAGAGAAAAGAATCCGGTGCTCCTGATCTATGAGCTTTTTCTTGGGTTTATACGTCTATTTTAGAAAAGCATATGAAAAAAACTTGATTTGAGCTTTTTAGGTGACTAGGGATTGATTGAGAAAACCAACTTTTTCATATTCATATTGTTTTTGTTTTCTTCTTCTGATTTTTGCTTTAGGTCTAGTTTTTATAATCAAATCATAACTACATAGTTTATAAAACAATATTTTGATGATTCATAGACCCTCAAGCAATTCTAATATTTCCATTTTTTACTTTTAGTTTTTTATTTCGTGAGTTTTTTTTTTTCCCTTTTTTAAGATTCTTTTATAAGTTAGTATTTGTAATTTCTTATGGAATTATTAGTATTGTTAAGCTTGGGTGGAAAACGATACCAGGTAAAACATTAAACGTGTGACATGGCACAATTAAATTAAGCCAATAGGTTTTGAGCCCATCATACGTTGGTTGGTCTTGTAATTTAGCTTTGCATTTGTTATATTGCCACGTCAGTGTAATGTGGATTTTTTTTCCCCCTTTTCTTAGGTCTAGTGTAGATAATTACGCCATATACACGTCAATATTTCATAATTTCGTGGATTATGGTGAGCCAAGAAAAACAAAAATAGTGAGCAAGAAAATAGTGGAAGTTTGGAACGTATTTATTAATTAAAAAAAGAAAAGAAATTGGTGGAACTTATCATAGTATTATGGTGTGCGATCATTTTTCAAATAGGGAAAACATGCTGGATAATTTCCTTTTGCACTAAAAAATACTAGCTCCATCTCAATTGAAATGCCTTTTTTTTTTTGGTCTGAAAAAAATTCAAATTACAAGAGAATAGTTACATAATATACAATAAAGTATTTTCCACTTGGTAACAGGTTTTTTTTTTTTGTTTTTTTTTTTTTAAGAATCCAAATCGTTAATAATGATTTAGCCTTGACCAAACGTGTTTTGTGTTATAACACTTTGGAGCTTCTTTTTTTTTTTTTTCAAAAAAAAAAATTTTTTAAGCAGAGCTTTTTTCTACATATTTAAAAGAAACAACAGTATCTTTGTGAAGAAAAAAATTTGAGCATAGGAGGCAAAGACAAATTAAGTTCTTATTTTTTATAGTACAAGAAAAGTTGATTTGGGAGAATTAATATAGCAATCAACAATTTTTCTTATTAACTTGTTAAAGGTTAGAAGAGGGTTTTTCAAATCTCCATATGTATAGTATAAACCATAATTAAAGGTTTTCAAAGGATTCGTATATGGTTTTATATGTTGATGAAGTTTTGTTACAATTTGGATTCCTATAATAAAGTGGCAATATCAAAATGTATCTCAAAAATAGTCGCGAGTACTGACTAGTTCCGTAATAAAGGACGATTAGATATCATGAACCTTTAAAAACAAAAGAAAAAAAAAATGCCAAACAATTATATATGTCCAAAACATCATATCTCAAACCCCATTGGGTAACGCGTTAAAAAAAATGAAAATTTAAAAAGGAGAAGTGTTCCATTATACTGATTTGCCTTTGCCATTATTGAGGGATTCTGGTCCAGATCTAAATCATTTTGGGGAATTTTATCATCTTTACGTAAACTTGGCGAGGGTCACAATTCACTAACGTTGGAATATTGAATGTCCACCCTATAAATTCTAATCAACCACCGTAGCTTATAGACTTTTTACAAAGAAATAAAAAAAGCAGGGCCCCATGTTATGAATTATGGTTTTTTTGGAAAATTGGGGTGGCTTTTAGCCTCAGAATTTAATTCTCTTTGCGCTACAGTATTATGTACTAAGTATTACACCTGATAAGATTTCTGATCTTCAACTCTTCTTAATAATGCTTCAGTAGTTGCAAAAAGGATTTGGAAAACATGAAATTTTATTCGTGAATAGAACTGTTACATTGTTGGAGTTGGAAATATTGATCCGTGGAGTTGCCCGTGGGAGCCGTGGCTATCTTTCAAGGGTTACAAAGCTCCTTTTAATCCTCTTGTTTGCACAAAAGACCACTATGTCAGAATGCTAATGTCACCAGACTCGAGAACTTGGGATAATGAGAAGCTTTCGTCGTGATTTATGCCCATAGTAGCTAGCAAAGCTGTAAAGATTCCAATTTTACCGAGAGAATATCAAGATAAACTTATTTAGAAGGACATAGGAGATGAGTCTTTCTCTATCAAAAGTGCTTACTGGTGCAATAATCTAAAATACTTTGGGGAGCCGTCTCATTTGTGGTCTCAGATTTGGAAGAGTTCTTTGCATGAGAGACTAAAATTTTTCCTTTGGCGCACAGCTAGAAACGCCTTTCATACGGGGGAGAGGTTAGCTGCCATTTTTGGACAAGCTAACTGAAGTTGTATTCTTTGCTCTGACTCAGAAGACTCTATCCTCCACTTATTTCTCTATTATCCAGTAGCTAAAGTGATCTGGTTTGGGAGTATTTGGAATGTTCGGACAGAGATTGTGAGATGTGATGATGGACTACAATTAGTTAGCTAGTTCTTTAACCCAAGCTTTATTCCACCAAAGGACCTGAAGCTAAGGGAACATTTTTTGATCTTTGAAGTTGTGTTATGCGAGAAATTGTGGTTTACCAAGAACAAAGCCTTTCATACTGGAAGGAGAACTAATACTACCTATCTACTTCAAAAAGTAAATGAAACAGTTATTGAGCACTTGCAAGCACACATGGGTTTGCAAGCACACTTAGGTTTTGACCCGCAGATACAGTCCACTATTCCTCGCTCCACCAGACTAAGACCAGGGAGAATCCACATATTCGTGGATGCGACATACAAAGACGGTCGTACTACAGTAGAGTATGTTATTAAGGATGAGCAGTTCGGTATCAAATTGGTTACTACTAAGTGTTTTGAGGCACTTTCAGCCCCCGAGGCAGAACTGCAGACTTTTCAATTTGGTTTGCAGCTGTGCCATGACCGATACTTAGGGGTTAAATTTATTCTTGGTGGCTCTTTGATTGTAGTAAATTTGTTAATTAGCAAGTTGATTCCTATCTGATAGTTAACCCATGTTCGGGAAGATGTCTTTAGCTTATTATCTGTTTTGTCAGTCAAGTTCCGTTAGGTCCAAAGAGATGTCAATACAACTGCACATGTTGTTGCCTCTTGGGCTTTTAAGGAGATAATTTTTGGTCTTTTTTCTATCTGGGAAGTTGATCCCCATATGACAACCATCTTACTTTCTACTTTTTAATTTAAGTCCCTTTTTTCAGAGCACAAAAAAAAAAAAAAAATTACGGTGATTAAATTAACTAGCCTTATTTGATGACATAGCTCGTGGACTATGTACAATAAAAACCATATTGGCCTGTACTGAAATATATATTTGGGAAAAATTCTAGTTTGCCGTACGTATGGAACTTGTAAATATTACGTATGCTATATACTAATAATATGTTTGTGGGCGCGTCTACAGTAGGGACGCCCCTACGTAGGGCCCTGTCTATTCACCGTTGGATGAGAATCTGTATATAAATAGATTCACCACAGATTTCCGTTATTCCCCACAGATTCCCATCCAACGATAATTAAGGCATGACCCTACGTAGGGACGCCCCTACCGTAGCCATCCCCTATGTTTATATGTTGTGCATTGAGTTTCTCCATCTATAACTTTTACATGATTTGTCTACAGCTTATTATTATTATTTTTTAACAGTAAATAATGAGTTAGCAGCCGATCGAGGATTCCATGAAATGATCGTGGTTTATAATTTTTTTTGGGCGATATTTTTTCTTCTATATGAAACATTGGTGTCTTTATCTCATTGATACTGATAACCGGATCGATAATATTACTGATTTACAAGATGTAATACTTAATTAACATATAAGAACTTAAGGAGGTACTACTAAACGATATGTTAATGATCTTAACTACATTTCATTTGAATATTGTAAGTTATTACTTAAGTGTCAGGTATCTTTTTTTTTTTTTTTGGGTTAAACATCGTAGCTTAAGTGTCAGGTATCAACTACTAGATGAAATTTTTGTCAAATACATGCATGGCATTGAATACATTTATCCATATTCAATTTTAATTAGTTAAGATTAAAAAGACTTATTTGGAAAAAAGAGATCTATTTGTCATTTTCAATTGGATAAAATAATCTTCTTCTTCTTTTATTTTATTATTATTATTTTTCGAGAGACCAAAAAAACCCACATTATATTCTATTTTGGAAACAAAAGGGAACCTACGTACCCAATACTGACAGCAGCAATTAGTGAAAGCAGTCCTTATATGAGAATACTAAAATACATATTTAGCATAAGGGTTTGAGCCAAGAAACGTTTGTACGTTACTGGAAGTATTTTTGTATTTATTGAAAGATATATCTCATTAAAGATAACAAATGTGTCCAATTGACTCCTAATTAAGATAATATCTCCTTTAGAAGACTAATTGAGATAACAAATTACTAATTGTTAAGACAGTTTAGCCTCTTATTGTTCTAAAGAACATGGAAATACAACTACAGAAAGACCTACATCCATAGGCAAGTTCCTCAAACAAAAAATGTAGCTGTTTTGGTTTCAAATGAAAATTAAAAAGAAATGAAACGAAATCAAGAGTTTATAACGTAAAAATTTGCATAAGATATTCAATAACAATCAACGATTCTGCAAATCGGTCCCTAGGGCTTGGCACGTGGCAGTAACAAAATAAACAAATGCAACACAAAAACATAGATATTTACTAAAAAAAATTGCAAAAATGAAAGATATATATATATATATATATATGTATGTATGTATGTATGTATATATACATATAGAATATTGCATAATGGGTTAAACGCGGCGCGTCCAACCGGGCGCACTTTAGCTCACCAAACTTTTATTTGATAGAAAATAAGATAAAAATGTTTACTCATCCAATACCCTCCCGAAAAAAAAAAAAGGTCTGCACTTTTTAGAAGACCACTCTTTCAATAAAATCGAAATAATGTTCTGTCAGACGACTAGACGAGAAAATTTATAAAGGGCAAGCCATCTAAACGTGACCATAAAAATAGTTCTACTGCCTTATGGATATAATAAACAACAGTAATGTTTACTTAAATATTAATATTAAGGAAGCATCCCAATAATAAAATCCATTATTGCTTCCATATGCTATATATCTAAGTCAAATTCGGGTGAGGTTAACACATTTATAAATAAAAATTGGAGTAAAAAATAAAAGGGAAGAAAATTGACTAAAGTTTCGTTGTCCAAATCAGATTGGTCACTTACGTATGATAATAACGAATAGCTAATTAAAGTTTGAGGTTTTTATCGTAATACCTACTGAATCTTTTTTAAGGGAGCTATGCAACAATGAGTATATGTTAGACCACCTAATCACGGTTTTTTGTCCTATTGTTACTCTTTTTGTTTACATATGGCAGGAGATAAGATAGGCTTAATAATTCACTTAATCCTTTTTTAAGAAATAATAATTAACTTAATTTGACGCTATGGTAGTTGAGAGATTGCTGACAATAAAACAATCTGTGGCAATTCACTCACTTTAATTTGAAAAATAATCATCAAGGAATATATGTGTATATATTATATTTGGCGTTTTAGACAAATTTCAACATAGAGATCGATCACAAAAATCCAAATTTTTACACTTTTATTGCACATGAAATTTGTAAATGTTTATATTGTGCTCTTCAGCGTGAAGGATGTGATGGGCATGAATTGATGACAAATATTGTTTTATTTTCTTTTTTTCTTTTGATAAGTGATGACAAAATAATGTTGCAACCATATATAGCCTTAGCCTAGTCATATAATGCATCCCTTTTTGCATAAAATAGGTATTGCGTGAGGTCAATTGATTTTCCATGTTTGCTCCAAGTTAAGAAACATAGTTTGTCTTTCTTTTTCACTAGTTTTTTTTTTCTTTATTTCTTTATAAAAACAACCTGAAATGCCTGCGTCTCTCTCTCTCTCTCTCTCTAAGTAAAGTTGCTTGATAATTAGATCCGATAAAAAAATTTACATAAAGAGGAAGAACAACCAAATGGTGTTTAAGGTAGTCTTACGACCATTTAAAATTTGTATACACATGGAAGTGGGAGATCCATTTAGTATCTTGTAGTGTCTCACATCATCCAGCTGAAGTGAGACTTAAGGGACTTAAAATGTCATATATATATATATATATAAAGGGAGAGTTTTTAATGGAGATTTTTGTTTTTGCTCCATCAATGGGTATTTTGTTTGATTTGAAAGTGACCTACAATAACAGGTTAATTTTTTTAATTTACATTCTAATTCTAATTTAAAAATGAAGCTAATTTACTTCTATTTTTCAAATTCATATCCATAACGAGTTTTAGGAAAATTTCTTTATATTTGGGTAATGGAATAATATACTCTATTTATATTTATGGACAATTCTAATCTTATCTTTCTTATTTTATTTTAGTTTTACTTTTTTTTAAATATAAAATGAAATAATCTTTTAGAATTTAATTTACTATACTTCATAAATATAAGTTCAAACGATGATTCACCTTTAATTTTTTTTAAGAAAATTATTACCTATAATTCTAATTTTTAATTTTTTTTGTGATTTATTTATCAAATTTTCTTACAACATGCATTGATATTTTTACTTTAATTTAACTTAAAATGAATTTAAATTTTTTTTTTATAACTTTAGTATAGGATACTAAGTTTATGTTTCTTTTCTCTTAACATTAAAAAAAAAAGTTTGCTAATTTTATATCTTTACTATGAGTAAACTTTATAGAGAATTAAAATTAATGAGAATTATCTCTACGAAAAAAGTAATAATAATTAGAATATTGAGAGTATATTAATAAAATAAGATAAAATAAATAGAAAGTAAATAATTAAAGTCATAAGTCACAAATAGGTTGTCTATTTTTAAGTCATAAATAGCTTTTTATATTTAAATATGTATTAATTAGATTGAATATTTTTAGTAGAATTATTAATATTATTATAACCATTAGATCGAAATCTAATGACCCAAATTAGAGTAACCATCTATGGAGCAAAAATAAAAATCTCCATTGAAACATCACTCATATATAAATGTCACTTATAAATGTAGATGCATTTTGAGAAAAGTCATGAAAATATAAAAATAGGGATAATTATTCTTACCTGCTTTGCACCCAAATCACGATAACACCATTGTGTCAAAAAGATTTAAAAAATCAATGAAACTTTTACCACTTAGCTATGTTATTATTCTTTTAATTTTAGTACATAAGTGTTGTTTTAATTAAAAAAAAAGTTTAAATTAAATGAAAATTTGATGTATAAAGTAAAATTTTAATCAAATTTAACTAAAAGAGGGTGGTGTTTTAGAGGTGTTAGTTTAAATAATTTTGGTCTAAGAGTTGTAACTGTGATTTTGAAGTAAAATAAGGATTGTTTGTGTAGGTTTTCCTATAATATATATGGTTAAGAAAAGAATACCACTACGTTTCGACCGAAAAAAAAAAAAGGAAAAGAATACCACAGTTTCATTTTTGTAATTTTTTTTATAAAAAAATTAGGTATTGAGGAATGTATTTCTTAATTAGTTGATTACAAGTTTATGAACTCGCGTTATTCCATGTGAGATTCTTGAAGGTTGTAGCTAGCCATATAACATTGGAGCAGCTAGGAAGGCATGCAAAGTTGAAGAAAGTTCGAGCTGATAGGTTTTAATAAATTAATAAAAGTGCAAATAATAATATTATTTCAAATTAATAAAAGAGGAAAAGAGAGAGACAAGAGAGAGAGGAACCTGGAATATATGGCAATAAAGGACTAAACCCAAACCCCAAAATAGATGGTTTGAGTGTGAACGAGCCACTTGGGGTCCAACCCATGAAGAGACATGTGGTGGTGCCCGATTCATACTCCCACCAAAAGGATAAAAAATAAAAATTGAGAAAATTAGGTGGATGATTATTTTTTAAAATTGATTTGAATAGATGTTCATGTTTAATAAGTTATAACTAAATATTTTTTTTTTAAATTTTAGTTGTAGAATATATTATATTTTCATTTTTATTATTAAGTGAGTTGGACATTTAGTTATAAATTTTTGAGTTTTGTTACATAAAAATGGTCAAATAACTAGTTAGCCCACCCATTTTCATATTCTATATTAGGATATGAAAGCAAAAACCTATAGATTATAATATATATGGAAGAGCACCTAAATATTTCTTTGTTCACAAATTTTGTATTACTAAAACAATTTTTTTTTTTTTGGTATACTTTTAATTTACAGATAACTTTTATTTTTGTAATAACAGTTTCTATACCATATGTTTTGACACTTCCCTGATAAAAGATAAATATTGGTTTGACCTTTAATGACATATGTTTTAAATCTCCTTTTTTTTTGGGTATGTCTGCAACTACTCACGATCATTCGTGGTTGATAGGATTGAAAAGATGGCTTATGTTTGTGAGATTGTTAATGAAATGTAGAATTCTCTCACAGAGATGACATATTAGACACAATTAATTAATACCATATTAGTAACGGTGTTATGGGATGAATAGAAATTAGGGAAACTAAGAGTATTTTGCCTCCATTTTATTTTTCTAGGAGTGTTTTTCAATTTTTTGTTTCTAGGAGTCTTAGAGAAGCAAAAATATCAAAATACCCACCCAACCAAAATCACCCAACGACAGACTTTCTTTCACCAAACCAAACCTCCTCCTTCTCCTCCAATGGCCACCTAAGCCACTGAGCACAACCCAATCACTCGACCTTCCTAGGCCGAACAAGCCCAATCCACCTCCACCTCCTCCGACGCTTCCTTCTCCCTACCACCCTTGCGAACTTGCCAATCCAACCCAGCCGAGTCGACTCAGTCCCAAAGGCCACCAACTAAGCTGACCTCCGCCGACCCCGAGGCCTCAACTTCAACCACCATCTCAAGCAGCACCACCGACATCTCCGGCTCCAGCTACAAGCTCTCCACTGACACCTCCATCTCAAGCCAAAATCATTCAATCTAATTTTCCAACCTGATACAAAGATATATGGGGTTGAAGGAGGTGAGAGTTTTTATGAGAAAGAGAAGCAGACCCATTTACAATCACAAGTACTCGGGTGGCCAACTCTAATGAGTAATTTTTTTTCCTCTTTATTCATTTTTCATTTCCAAAACTAGTTACCTTATTGGGTGTTTTGCATTTTTTTTAGTTATACATGGTTTGAATCTGAAAAATATACTCTCATTCTTGTGCAAGAAGAATGTCGGAGGCTAAGAGGATGGTGTAAACTGTAATGTTGTGTGTTTTTAGCAGTGATGGAGCCAGAAAATTTTCTTAGGGGGGCATACACAAAATTTTTTTTAGCTAAGTTTGAAACACATTAGTTAACATAGACCAATATAGAATTAAAAAGAGTATTTAAAGTGAGTCAAAAGAAAAATTATTCAAAGCGAAAGTAAAATATAATATTTCAAAATAACATAAGTAAATTCTAGAAATTTAAAAGAAAAAATAGTGGGTCTCATTAAGGGCATTATTATTTTTTTTTATATAAAATAGGGGCAAAAATTATAATTATAAAAATTCAGGGAGGCAAATAGAGGACAAAACTAAAATTTTAAAATAAAATTAAGAATAAAAATATAATTTCAAAAAAAATGGGGGGAGGGGCCACCGCCCCCCCGAGCTTATATTGGCTCCATCTATGGTTTTTAGAATGATAGTTTTCAGTATGTTAGATTGTCATAATTTATGACTTTAAATAATAGGACAAATTATGACAATTTTTATAAGATAGATATAAATTTTATGACTTGCAGTCACAAATCATGTTTACGTAGCACACAATTATGACTATTATGAACTATGTATGTTGGTATCCCATATATATAAAGCCATTGAATTTGTTATCTAATGTAAATACTTATTATGCTTTTGTAAGACAAGCACAAAATTTGTGACTAGCAGTCACAAATCATGGTTATATGGCACAAAATTATAACTATCATTAATTATGTGACTATTAGTATTACATATATTGACTATTAATAGAGAAAATATCATGGTTTTTATTGTAAAATTAGATTTGTATTAGACAAATGTTTTGTTTGATACATTATTAGGTTAATTAGATTTGTTGGCCAATAGGGAATACTTATCTTCTTTTCGTAAGGTTGGTGCAAATTTTATGATTATGAGTCACAAATCACATTAACATGCCAATATTGTACAGATTATAATAGCATAATCTCATAATGTTCGTAACGATATAAAACATACTGTTATCTTGAATCCCAAAATTGTGACTACTAGTCGTAAATCATGACTAATTCTAATCACAAAGTTAATAACAGTGGAAAACAAAATTTCCTTAAGAAAAAATAGAAAACAAAATTGAGATGACAAACTATCAAAAAATTATGACTAGTGGTTGCATAATTTGGTATCATATAAGAGTATTTTTGGAATGAGTATTTTTTCTCTCTCCAAAAACTGTTAGAAATATAATTTTTAACTCCAAAAAAAAAAAATTATGAAAGACACTCATAAAAAAATAAAATAAAGGCAAAATACTCTTAGTTTCCATAATTTCTCATAAAATTAAAAAGGAGAAACAATTAGAAGCACGGGGAAGTGCGAAAGAAAAGGGATGAAGAAATGGGGTAAGGAGTTATTATCAAAACAAAAAAAAGAAAAAAGAAAAGGGTATAGAGATTGGAGTTGGACTAATGTTCTATGGAGGGGGTGAGTGGATCCCACACATCTAGTGTGGAGTCTTTATATTAAGAGACAGCTAATGAAGATTCTGAGGAGGAGTTGGGACCACTTTAGGAAACAGCTGAACACAACAGAACAGAGCAAAAGAGGCCTCAGTTTCTGGGTTTTGGTTTGGGACACCACCAAATTGTCTCAAAAGGTTGACCGACTATAAGAGTGGAGACCCTCGATTTTTCCCCCCAAAAAAGATCAATTTAATTTGTTGTTATTTTCTCTTTTCATACTCGAATCAGCATGAAGCAGAAATGCGTATCTCTATATGTGAATGTTTTATTGTCTCTTTTTATTTTGAATTTCTTCTCTTAATACTGAAAGTACATGCGCTTTAAATCTGAGGTATTATCATTTTTTTTTTCGGGTCTTGTAATGTTGTGAAAGTATAAGTTTAACCATATTGGCAAGAGAAAGCTTTACAAAGAGAGTTGTAATCAAAATATCAAACGGGCCTTAAGATTTTTTTTTTTTGGTCAAAGTCCAGTTCCAAATTGGACCAAGAGCTATCAAGTCGACCAAACAAAGATTTGGGAAATTGACATAATAGAAGTAATTTTGATTAAAATGACTTGCTTAGGAGTGTTTTGAAAAATAGCTTTTCTAATAGCATTTTAGGTTTTTATTACCTTCTGTGACGAATGGTCATACAGTTTAAGACTAATGATTAGTTTTAACAAAAGTTATAATTTTGTAATCACAAATTGTGCCTATTACAAATGTCAATTTGAAAAAAACTACTAAAAAATCATTTTGTGCTAATTTAGTACTGTTCAGGTCAATTTCCCCAAAGATTTCAGCTTTCATGGGTTGAACTCCGAAGTAGGAGGAAATTAGACTTAATACCAACATATCTGATTGGGCTAGCCTCTTAAAAAAAACCAAGCCCAAAGTTTTAAAAATTGAAAATCGTGGATAGGCTAAGCTTTTTCAAAAATCCCAATTTTATTAGAAATATCTCATTTTAAAAAGTTTATTTAGAAAATAGCACTTTTTAAAAATATTTAGAACTACTATTTTTCTTTCAAAATTGGTATTTTCAAAAGTACT